>CAKJVB030000009.1:193574-324996 GCA_918026665.1 Diabrotica balteata
TTTCATAAAGTTTGTCAATGTTTGTAGTTGATGATATATTCTACAAAAGTCCATTATTTTAATAGATATTGTTTGAAGGGATCAATTATCAGTACACAATACGGAAAAACGAATACCCCAATTTATGTAACGATTAAGTATAACTATTACTTTGAAATAAAGTTCATTATTTAATGTTGGTAATATGAAATAAAAACTGTTCCCATAAACCATTTCCAGCGAAACTCAATTTTATGTTATCAGATAAAAAGCATGCATACAACTCGAAACGTTAAAGTCTATTTGCGTCCTCAAAATGTACTACCTAGCTACTTCACATTCAACACAAGATGGTGGCCGATAAGGCAAACACAATCAAGCAAACATCAGTAATTAACCAAATAACAACGGCCTGTAATTGTTTTAATGCGTGCTTCTCGTCGACCGCTAGCTATTGGGAATCGTTCAAAGGGAATTTCTCTAAAGAGGCTCGTTTTCACTAAACGAACCGATGAACCTGGAATTTTTGTGTGCCTTGAATAAAAGTAGGTTTAGAATAAAATTCATTAGTGATATATATTTTTTTGTTTTCAACAGAAATTTCTACAATCAAATCAAAAATGACAAATATATACGTATAAGGTTATAGATTTTTGTTTATTCATTGTTCTCTCGTTTACTGTGATGCTAGTTTTTTTTTTATGCTCATATATATATATATATATTATATATATATATATATATATATATATATATTTACGGCATAAAGTGAACTCCGCCATGTTAAAATTCAGGTTTAAGTGAGCTCCGTGGTCAAGTGGACACCGATATACGGAGCTCACATGACCATTCCATAATATTGGCTCTGTCGATTCGTTAAGATGTATAGTTTCATAATTCTTAATAAAATTTTGGAGCTCATAAGTACCCTGTATCGTAAATGTATTTCACTTAGTTCACGTGTATATATTATAGGGGTCGTTCAGATCTTTTTCACTGTATATTGGAACCATAGGAATATCGGTTTAAGTAAGCTCTGATAGTTTGGCAACTATGCACTTAGGCCAGCGTTCTTGATATATATATTTTATATATTTTAAACGGTTCATACGGACTCCTTTTCATTCGCATTACAATATGTAATCTTCTTCTTCTTCTTGATGTGCCTATCCGTTATGAATGTTGGCGATCATATTGACAATATGTAATAGATATGTATAATACCAAATACCTGTTTTTGGTAGGTACCTGCTATTCTAAAAATAGCTTTATAAATACAAAAGGATTTCATTACCAAGTTGGACGTGTTTTTTCATATGCGAATATTTCCTAATGTATTTTGTTAACATGAATATGTCTTTATACGTTTTTTATTTAAGAATACGATTAATAAGAACTTTTAGTTAATCCATTTTTATAGTTTTACGATATCTTGTATACAGCTTCTTTATTATTTTATTTCTGGTTTTATCTGTGTACTACATATAATTCTGGATAGGTTATCTTAAAATAAATATTTAAGTGCAAAAATAGATATTTTTATGTAAAAATTGGTAGTAGTGCACAAAAGAGGGAAGAATGCTTAATTTATATAAAAAGAATGTACCAGTTCACCAATATTACATACTTCTAAATGTTTTATCTGCTATTTAGGGGTAATATGTAATCAATAAACGTGGAGTTAGTGTCAAATTTGCAATAATCTTTGGTCAGTTTTTTCTCGATTTTAGTCATAAATTGAGCTGGTATTCGTTGAGTGGATGTTGCGATTCTAGACTTTGTATCTTTTAGTCTCTAGCAGTCTAGCTACTTATCTTCGGATATTAGGTGAATTGATAGCTACGATATTGTAGAGCTTATGTATGGATGTGTGTGTGTGTGTCTTAATAATCGCTGAATTTGGCTGTCTAATTTATAGCTAATTCTACGTGTTAAATATGTGTTGGTGTCATCCATACTTGCAAGGTATATTCGGTAGCAGAAGCATAGAGTGCAAGCGTCTACGTTTTAAGGATGAAAGGATGCTTCTCATTTTTAGCTGACAAGTTTGCAGAGATTATTTTTCTGGTCCTCAGTTTGCCTTTTAGTTTTAAACAATGTTCTATGAATGACAAAGTGTGATACAAACTATCTTCAAGGTATTTATAGCAAGTCCAGAGTTTAAAAATTTCATGACACTATTGGATGTTTAGATTTTTAAAAGCAATTCTGTTAGGGACATTAAAGCAGGACCTCTGACTTTTTCTGAGGTTTAGCTTAAAATTGATTCATAGTCTATTTTTATTGTGTTTAAAGTATGATTTAGATTTTTCTATACTTCAGCAACAAAAGTTTTTGGTTGTGCAACAATATCGATGTATCGTCTACATAATAAAAGTCCTAGTATTTACTGGTATGGGTTGTGTAAATATTATACAGTGTAGGTACCATTACGCTACCCCAAAGGAGACCGTTCTTCTGCGTTTTCCATCTGTTATTTTTACCATTGAATGATAGGAAAAATCTTCTGTTGTGTAGGCATACCCGGACAATACAAGCCATTGTTGTATTTTTGATCCAAATTTTAGAATTAGTTTTGTGCTCAGATCTTTAGTCAGGAGCCGTAATATTGTTCATTAGGTATATACGTAGATAGCATATCCAAGCTCAACACCGTTGAAAGATTCCCTTAGCTGACTGGTTTTGTCCCCTCTCATTTTAAGTTTTTCTTTTCTTGTTTGCCTATGTTTGGCCCTCAATGTGTTTTCTGCACTAGAAATACGTCACATTTGTGTTAACCGCATATGTCTGATAAAGTTAAGTAAAGGAAAGTACCTATCTTTATCTCTGGATATTCCCTTCTCTAATGTTTATAGACATAATTAGGATAGTTGGCATTAAAAAGGCCGATTTGGCCGATCTTTAAACCCTATAAAATATGGCTAATCTTTTACTTTTCATTAAAAATTTTAATTTTACATACTGTTACTTTTAGACAATATTTCGATCAGATTTGTATAGTAATAAATGTAGTTAATATACAGTCTCTTTGTGAAAAATAAATGAGTTTGTAATATCGGTCACAACTCATATATGGATAATAAGGAAATAAACGGTTAAAATAGGTGTACAAAATTTTAACTACATATATCGGCGCCATTGTTCAGGAGTTGGGTTTATCTCAGAGATCAAAGGTTACGTTTCATGCATACTGCAGGTTCTATTTACGTATTTTCATTCCTAAAAAAGTATATTTATAATAAAGCCCTGAAGCTACCTTTAGATTCTATGAAAAGTAGAATCTATGGAAATTAGCAAATTAAAAAATAAAGACATAATTCTGAATGGCCAACTTGAGACAAACAATTCTCCCTTCCTTAACTTATTCAGTTACAAACTATAACGTGTAAACGCATACATCTTTTATTGTTAGAAAAAATAAATTTTTATCAAGTAACGGTCGGATCCATCACTTACTAAAAGAGTAGAAAATGACATGCTTATGCTTTAGAGTACGGCTACTTTAGTACAAAGTACCCTTTGCTTTTGCCAATTGCTTTCTCACTTTCTTAGCGATGGGCCTGGCTTTTTCTTATCAATAATGTTCTCGTTCGTTATAGTTATTCTAAGATATTCAGATTTCACTATATGCTCTACATTTGGTTTTATCTAATATAAATTTACAACTATGACGAAATTTTTATAATATTTTATGCATTGATACTAAACTGATATTCAACTGAGGATATAAAAATGAACAATAAGACCGATAATGACGTACATAGCGGAAACAAGAGCAGATACGGCGAAAACACAAAGACTGCTAGAATCAACAGAAATGAAAGTCTTACGAAAAATAACAAACTAAACTCTAAGAGAAAGAGTAAGAAGTGAAGAAATACGAGCGAGATGTGGTTTAGAGGAAATAAACGCGTGGACCAAAGAAAAAAGCGGAATGGAATCAACACTTCGAAAGAATGACAGAAAATAGAATAGTACGAATAGCAAGAGACAAATCGCCAAATGGAAGGAGATCATTGGGACGACCGAGGAAAAGATGGTCAGACAACGTCAATTGAGGCTCAAAACCGAATTAAAACAGCCATTAAGCCTATTTATAAAGAAGGAAGAAGAAGAAGATATTAAACTGGAGTAGAGCACTTGGTAGATAATATTTATTTGTTTTGAGTATACCTATTTTACAACATCGTACATAAAATAATAAATATTTGTGTGCTCAGTTTTTTGCTCTGAATTGAAGATTTTATCTCAAAATATGACTGTACTTTATACAAATATTATTATTTTCTGAGATACCGGTATAAATGTAAATTTTGAATTTCGCAATGATTTTTTAAAATTATTTTCTTGTGACGTTATGTCAGTGTTTAAGAATAATGCTGGGAATAAGGTTAAATAGGTTTTTATATTTTATTTGACGTTTAAATATTTAAATCTGAGTTCATTTTTCGAAAAAACTATAAACTTGTGACAACAAATTGCTATATAACAGTACGAGGCAATATTCTTATGCTGTGACAAAATCATCATATTTGCTTTACATTGCCGTTTTTCCTGCCGTATCATATTTCAGCATAGTCTTCTGATTCATTTTATAGACAAGCGGTAATGGATATCCACAATTTGTCTAATAATATTAAGTTTTAAAAACAGCTGTGCTTTTATGCTCATTCGTTTACCTTTTGTAAAGCCACCTGAGTTATGAATAACTACTTTTTTGTATTTTTAGAAGACATACTTCTATCGGGCATATTTTAATGTGTGAATATTAGGGATTTATATAATCTTTTTGTATATATAATTTGTGTATTGATTTTACATTTTAGATAAAATTTCATAATTATAGTTCTCTTCCGTTTATTTTCTATAGTAATACATATACAAACCCAATTCGAAATGGAGAAAAACCAGCGAGTTCTAGATTGAACATAGACATTCGTCTCTCTTTCTCCCTATATGTTATATAAAGGTCATCGTCATCATATAGTCAGAACGCAACAAGGTTCTATTACCTTTTCTTCTTTTTGTCTCCTCATTAGTATTGAAAACTCAGCCACGTAAATGACGTTGTAAAAATTTATTTCCCTATTTCTGAAGTGCCTTTCCTGGGATAACTTTTTCAAGTCTAGTTCATTTGATTACTTGTAATTGATTTGATAATCCCTAACAAATAAGTTGTTGATTGTAGGTAGGATAGCATGTGATTGAACAGGGATGTGTTGATAAGATGTAGGTAGTCTCATTATTCCTAAATCTGACCATATGTTACTTCCTCCTTCATTCGTGGACGTCCTAAGGGCATTTTTTTTCTCGATCCTCCAATTTAGCTTGACAATGCAGTTATTAGAGAGCCTTTGGATATAGCCAGCGCAAGCTTGGCGCAACTTTGGCGTTGAGATTTAGTTTCTTGTACGACGTTGCTACCTTTGTATATGGGTTTGACCTTGGCATTAGTTCCGTTGGTATTGGTTAGTACTCGGACCTATATAAGTTGGAAAATACTTCCGATGACATTTCTGGCAATACTGATCTAATTACTACTTGAGTTTTACTTACATTGTTTTGACAGTGTTCTCGTCACATATCCACACAGTAGCACTGATTTAATTATCTTCTTATATATCCTGATTTTATAGATTCCTATTAGTCTTCTGGATTTAAAAGTGTTATAAGGGTTATAATATATACATCAGTTAGCTACCTAAATATTCATTTTTATTCCTTATGTGAGAACGTTATCTACGATATACTAAATACTGCAATGTTTTAAAATGATATGGGTTTATTGTAACATTATGCTCTACTCTATATCATCTTTTTTTGCATGTTAAAGGACATTTATTTAGTTTTTTACTGATTATCAGCAAATTTTTTTGGTGCTAATACCATTATTTTATAGCATTCCAATATTTATTCTATGGAATAAATCTGGATAGCAAATAAATATTCTTCACTTTCTCGGAGAAATAATATTGCTACTAATTTCAAACCTATTTTAATACATGGATACGAGTAATAGCAAATGACTAAAGCAAGTGAGGAAGAACTCCGAATATTTGAAAAGAAAATAATAAGAGACAACGATTTGAACCTTCGTCGAAGCTAGATTTATTTAATTACCAGCCTAATCGCACCTAGTTTTTGTGCTTTTATTTATATCCAGTTAATATTAAAAGTGTAATAAATTGTTGTGATACCGTAAATAACAATGGAGAATAACAATGGAGAAAATCGGTAAGGAATTTTAATCTAATTAGATACTTACTTCAAAACAAGTTCATATTATTTATATAACCTGATGTCATTAAACAACGAAAATGGATGATGTTAATAGTTCAGTGGCGTCGAGGCCCCAAACGTTATTGACATCATATAAAACTTCTTCATATTCTGTAGCGTTAATCAATTCAATTCCAAAATTCCAATATCTACTTGCACTGTGAAAAATTATAGAACCAAGATATATACATTTTTTCATCATGAATATCAAATCACCGTATTTGTATTTACCTAGCTAGTGAAGAATTAGAAAAAACTGTCATGAAGGCTGACAACGAAAGAATAACTATCAATCATCAAATAATTTATGCTCGACGCTTAATTACACCAAATGAAAGATTACTGATCTCTAATGTTTGTCCTAGTATTTATCACCCTTTCATAGAATATGAACTTAAAAAATCAGGCCTCAATTTATTACCTTCAATTAATTTTTTACGAAGAGGTACAACAAACCCAGTATATAGATATATAATATTGAGCTTTCCAAGACATACATTTATCTTTCCTTTGAAAGCTACATTAATTCCTCCCTCAATTGTCAGAAACCACGATCAAACATCTAATCGTATTTTCTTATCTTTAGAAAACAGATGTGTTACTATTGTAAAAAATCTGACCATTTTGTAGCAAATTGGTCATTCTGTACAAATCCAAATCAGAACTTTACAACAACAGTGCCAACTACTACTATAAATACAGTAGTTAATACTCTTCCACACATGACGTCCTGATCACATCAGCATCTTCAGCGAAGTCCTTTTCCTTACAATCCTCGACTATACCTACTTAATTAACTATACCAATATTAACTCCATCTCAAATATCACCCTTAACATTATTCCAAGTTCTCAAACTACATACACAGATAAAAATATAACAACTACCCAGTTATCAACAATACCTAATATTTCACAACCTCATATATCAATCCCAAACTATTCCTTAACACTTGCATAACCTATCAATAACATATCAATAAATACTGTCATTTAAAAACTAAAATTGCGTAGCCAAGAAAAAGTAGTCGTAATCCAAAGTGTTTTAACAAAGGTGAACGAATTATTAGCGTAATAGCTGTTTTGAAAACTAAATATTATGAGACGAATTGGGATATTGTATTACACAAATTAAACCGCTTGATTATGGTTTGTTGATTAAGGAAAATATGATATGACAGGAAAGACTAATGACTCTATAGCTAATTGCCACATAAATATCAATGTAACGCAAATCGTATGCTTTTGTATATAAGACAAATAATATTATATTCTAAATTATACCTATAGAGATACAAATAATAAGACAAACATAATAAACAACTATTATACAACATAGTAAATATTTATTTAGATAAACGTAAAGGTTAAAACATGTTTTTTAATTCGCAGTAAAAGATTTATTAGAGTTTAGCACATAAGATAAATTCGTAACAAAATTCATATACCAGTAAATGGTACTCGTTACAGCAGCGAAGTAATTTTAGCAACAGATATGTAGGCTGACCTTACCCCTTGACATACAGCAACCACAAAAGAATCGGCGATAGCGCAAAGGGCAGCTACCCTTAACCAAGACACGACTCTCTTGTTTGGCAGATAGCACTTGTCTCTTCGACGACTAGGCAGCCTTCACCCTACTGGATAGAATGACTGTCTTTGATGACTAAGCAGTCTTCATCCTTACTGGATAGAATGATTGTCTTTAATGACTGAGCAGCCTCCACTCTTATTGGATGGAATGACTCTCTGTTAATGGGCTAATTATACGGGGAGAATTAAAACATGAAACATGGACGACGAAAAAACAAAATAAGAGCCGATTGAGCATCGCAGAAAGAAGAATTATTAGAGAAATATATTAACCTGTTATCGATAATATTACAAATCAATACAGAGTGCGAAACAACCGCGAACTAATTGATTATTATGACCAACTAGATAAAGTAAAAACATAAATAACATCTTATACGTAATACCTTGTAAAAATAATATTGTACATTTTTAAGAACGAACTCCTATTTGAACATTAAAGCGTCAATAAATAATGTAGTACATAATAAATATTGTGGCGTATTTCTTTTATTCTATCCAAAGAATTAAAAAAAAATAAAGTCAGTCATATTGAGATGGATTACTGAATACTATTATAGCATACAAGTAGTTTGAGCTACCGGATATTTAAATACATTAAAACTTGGTGTGAACATTTTGGTTAAAAGAATAAATTTGATTTTTATATTACACATCTAGTTGACGTTTCTATCTCCAAATTCTTTTTTAGAGTTCTTTTCTAGACACGTACTAAACAAATTTTGTTTATATTGCAGTTTCTTCTTTTTGTAGTTTTAATAGTGATATGAGGATATCAGTTTGCTACATATACATAAAATACAAATAGACTGACTGTTGCAATACAGGTCCGTTTCCTCACTGCGACAGAGAAAACTGGCGAAAAGCAGTCCCTGCATCTCTTTCTAATTTACCAGGTTTATCGAACGCGTGACCTAAATGACCAATGAGAAGGTCACGTGGTCGATAAACCCGTCCCATTAGAAAAAGATACAGATATTGCTTTTCGTCAGTTTTCTCTGTCGCATTGCGGAAACGTGAATGTATGGCAGTATTCAGTCTATTTGTACTATATGTCTATGGTTTGCTACATGCATTTTCGCTTTTATCTTTTATGTGACAAAGTTATCAGCGATATCTAAATAGCTCCAATCCTTCAAAAGTATATGGTTTTATTGTTACATTAATGCTCCATTCTATATCATACCTTTTGTCTGTTAATGAACTTTTATTTGGTTTTCTTGTTATTGACTATAACACCGTTTTTTTATGCTAAAAGCATTATTCAATATATTATAATTTGTAATTTCTCTGGCTGCGGACAAACAGAAGTCTTTATTAACTTTTCTTTAATATAATTATATATGCAGATTTGTATTTTGATCTTCTTACGGTGCTAAAGAGCAAATGTAATAGTTTATTGTATTTTTCCATAAGATTTCTAGTTTTTCACTGTGTCATGGCTCCTCTTATTTCTTTTCCTACGATTTACATTAATTCATTTAATTATTATTTCTGAAATTTCAAGTTTATACACAATTTCTTTTGTTCCGCTTATTTATCTAAGATATGTTATTCATTCTTATCTATCTATCTATCTATCTATCTATATAAGGATTTTTACAGCTGTCGCCGCCTTCTTTCTTTCAGCCAACGTCTCCAGTCCTCTCTGTTCTGCCATTCTCCATCTCTAAGGTCTCGTTTAGGGGTCTACCTCTTTTTCTCCTTCCTATTGGGCTCCAATCCGAAATCATTGCTATCCACCTTGTATGATCTGTTCATTCTTATCTATAGATGTGCTTATTCCCTATCAATTATCTATTAATATTTGAAGTCTTTTTTTATTTGTTTTAGTCATTGTAATGATTCGCATCCGTACATAAAAATAGGTCTAAAGCTTGTATTATGCTCTAAACTCCTTTAGTGGTAGTATCAGTAGTATTACCAACTGCGATTATTGTTCTAAGATATTTAATGTCTTCCATACTTTCGAAATTGAAATTGTTGACTTTAACGTTGTATCTAGATTTACTGACGGTCTCTTATGTTTATGCGCTAGTATTTGGTTTTCACTTAGTTGAGTTTACTTGAAACTTTTTTCGTGCTCTCTGGACTTTGTTCAGTATGTCGTTTACATATTTATAGATGTAATCATCAGCATAACTAGGAGCTGCTTTGTACCTTAGGCCGTTAATGGATTACATCGTAAATCGGCGCTGTTTCTATTTTAATAAATTGTTCTTTAATTTTTTTACTATTTAAATCGAGAATCTGTATTTTATTCGACTGTTTATTAAAGCAGAGTTTCTTGGGGCCAATTTCTCTCTGAAGGTTTTGTTTCCCGTATCCATATTACAACAATTTTGCTGGATGCCGACATAGGAAACCCGTTGGTATGTACATACTGTTTCGATATCTTTTTGTCTCGTTATAAAGTGAATATTAGTTTATTAGGAAATATGATATTGTCTAATAATAGTTAAGTTGTTTTGCTTTGCTTTCTCAGACTGCCACCGTCGTACCTTCTGGTATTTGATATTTCAACCGTCAAGCAACAATTACTATATGCATTAACTTAATGCTGATATCCTGCTTCCCCAATCCAGTTAGCAGTCCCGAAACCAATAAAATTGCTACATTCAAGTTTTCTATTAAGCTGCCCAGAACTATAGGTACGCCTTATTATCTTACTGATGTTAGTGCTGCCCCTTATAAGTGAATAAAATATGAAAGGAAGGTTTTGGTAATTTAATAAGATCCTTGTGTTACAATATAATGTCTCCGAGAAAGTAAAGTAATATCAAAAAGCTATTCGGATTTATTCCATAGCTAAAGTGCTTATTAAACATAAAAATAAAATAAAATTATATTAACAATTTATATTATAATATATTTAAAAACAGTAGCCAAATATTCTTGGAATTCCTCAATGACTAACCTGGTGGATATTTAAATAAATTTTAAGTTCTAAAATGTACCTGCTCTAAAATTTGAAAATCTACGACTAATACAACTACTGGCAACATCGCAGGAGCTTAGTTGTGTACGCTAAAAGCTGTATACGGATCCCAAAAATGTTTTATCCAGTTACGGAGTCCACTTGATCCGACGTGTTGGTCGGAGTCTACATAAAGCGCTACTCAGATAATAATATACACGGTGTATATTCTCCTGGAGTTAGTATAATACCGTTTTAGTACGGAGCCCATATTAACCGCTAGAAGTATATATATATATATATATTATATATACTACTGCACATATATATATTATATATATATATATATATATATATATATATAATATAAATATATATTATATATATATATATATATATATATATATAATACATTTAAAATTATAGAAATCTTATGTTATGGCAAACCATTGACTCTATTAATAATGTATACATTGATGGATTTACTCCGAGTAATAGTTATTGTAGAAACTCTTTAGTAAGAGGAGGTGGTGTAGGAATATTCGTAAAGAGAAATGTAAACGCTCATAATATTAATGATAAAAAATTCTGTTCTGATAGACATTCAGAGTTTTGTTGTTCTTTAATTAGGAATAAAAACAATAATATCTTTTACATATTGAATTGCTACCGATCTCCATGTGGAGATATAAATATTTTTTTAAATAATCTTGACTGTCTTTTAAATCATTTATACAAGCCAAATGCATGTTATATTATTTGTGGTGACTTTAATATTGATATGAAAACGTCAAACAATAACCAAACAAAACTACTTAATTGCTTATCTGCTTATAAAATAAATACTAATCTTGTCAAATTGCCTACAACAGAAACAAATACCAGCATAACAACAATTATTGATAGTATCTTTATAAATTTTTCTAATTTAGGTACATCATGTATTCTTGACAACACTGTGTCCGATCATAGAACTGTTTTAGTTGAACTTGAAATCGATATATCGACCTTACCTATGTCTTGTCAAAAGCGATATTTTTCTGAGAGTGGGATAGAAAATTTTATTATGGGTCTTGTGATGGAAGATTGGAATCTTGTTTACGGTATACTTGATATTAATTTGGCTTTTAATGTGTTTGTTGATACTTTTTCGTATTATTTTAACATTAATTTTCCATTGCAAAATAAACGTATTATAAATGATCGTAAAAAATGGGTAAACACCGAAGTACGCTTATCTAGTAGTAACTGTCTCTAACTCTAGTAGTGTCTTCGTGAATATTATAAGTTAGAAAAAAAGAAACATCAGAAACTTTTACGTTTGACAAAGAAAAATTATTACCAGAATATTATTTCGTCATCAGATAATCCTACAAAAAGTGCCTGGAGACTTGTTGCAGACATGACTAATAATGTTGACAATAATGGAAGGAAAAATATATGCCTAAAATCAGAAGAAAATTGTGTAATAGAAGAATGTCCTATTGTTGCTAACATGTTCAATGTTTTCGTTAAAAATGCTTCAATTGAGGTACGTTCTAAAATTCCCAGTTATCAAAATAGTACTTTAAGGAAACCGCCTTATAATGAAAATAAAATTTTTTACAATTATATCCTTACACTCCAAATGAGCTGAGCGCAGTATTGATAGGAAAATTGAAAACTTCAAAATCGTGTGGATTTGATAAATACCTCAATTTTTATTAAAAAAAGTAATTCCATTCATACTATCACCTTTAACATTTCTAATAAACTTGTCTTTTTGCAATGGTACTTTGCCGGATTATCTAAAGGTGGGAAAAGTCGTTCCTGTACATAAGAAAGGTGATCCAAAGGATATTAGTAATTATCGCCCAATAACTGTCCCTTCAGTGTTTTCGAAAATATTCGAATACTGTTATCTTGACAGATTAAACTCTTATTTATTGGAGAACGGCATTATTAGTAAATGTCAGCATGGCTTTCAGGCAGGTAAGTCTACAAACACAGCTGTTCATTCATTTTATGAGACTTTAACTAACTATATTGATGCGGATGAATGCCCTGTCGGGATTTTTTGTGATCTCAGTAGGGCATTTGACTGTGTCGATCATACCTTACTTATTAATAATTTAGAAAATATTGGAATAAAAGATCTCTCTCTAAAATGGATAGAATCCTACCTATCAGAACGACGTCAGTATGTCTCCTTAACAGATGTATCCCAGCACTCAAAAAATGTTTGCAAATCAGATTATATTTACATTTATATGGGTGTTCCGCAAGGTTCTGTAATTGGCCCAATATTATTTCTTATTTACTTAAATGATATTGTCTCAATAAATTCTGCTGAACAGTTATACTTTATGCAGATGACACTTCAATACTTGTATCAGATAAATCACAAATATCTCTTGAAAATGAATGTAACGAACTCTTGTGTGATCTAAGTTATTGGTTTTCCTCAAATTACTTACATCTTAATGCGGATAAAACGCATGCTATTCACTTCCACAATAGACAGAAACATCTGTTAGATATCGAACTATCAATATATTCTACACAAATTGAAAAAGTTCAATGCCTAAAGTTTTTGGGTTTGTATGTTGATGAGTGTCTCAATTGGAAAAGGCAATGTGATGATATTATTTTAAAAATAAACTTAGCATGCTACCCACTTCAAAACCTCAAGGATACACTAAGTGAAAAAGAGCTAATTATGCTGTATTATACTGAGGTTGAGTCTCGTTTGCAGTATGTCATAGTATTTTGGGGTACGTCTTGTAAATTCAGTGAAGTCTGTATATCTCAAAAAAGAATAGTCCGTTGTATTGCTGGTATTTCTCGAATAACTAGCTGTAAGGGTCATTTTACTAGATGTAAACTTTTAACTGTGCCGTGCTTATATATTTTTGAAGCCTGTGTATTTATTCATTTAAATCTTGATAAATTTAAAACTAATAGTCAAATTCACAACAAAAATACAAGGCAGAATCACTGCTACACTACACGTGCCTCTTTCTAAAGGAAATATGCATTTTTACTCGCCTGCAATAATAGGTCAGAGAATATATAATAAGTTACCCGAGCCAATAAAAAAATGTAAGAATCTGAAAATATTTAAATTAACTTTAAAAGATTTTTTATTCCAGAATACGTTTTATTCTGTTGATGAATATTTTAGTAGTTGACATTTTAAGTGTATGCTAGTAATTTTACATTTTCTATTTGTGTTTGTCTTGTAACCTTAGGTTTAGCGTAATTTTAGATTTACATTTATATTTAAAAATTTTGTTTTCTAAACTGTGACTAATCCTATACAAATTGTATTTGTCAAAAAGGAAATAAAGTATTATTATTATTATTATTATATCTTTCTTGCACTTATCATCTGTTAATCTCTTTATTTTACTGTTAGACATAGGTCTCTTTCATCCTCTTTCACTGTTGGCTATCAATGTATTTTCTGTATCCAATTTCCTGCTGTTTTCCATAAGTGGTCTATCCAATTTTTTGGTTGTCAACCTTGGTGTGTCTTATTTTATCTAGGTCTCCATTTGGTAAGTGTTTTGGTTAACCTATTATCATTTAAACGTAGCGTTGACTGTTTTCCTGTCTTTGCGTACTAGATTTGCTGTACATTTTGCAAATATTTATAATGTACTCTTTCGATTGTCTTTGTCTTGGTAAATGCCTCCATCATTTCAAACACGTTTGTGCTATTCACTTTTTTGTAGCTGGTCCTGTTACTGCCTTTGCAATGGCACAGAAGCTGTTTCATCTGCTTTTTCATTACCCTTGATCACCGTGCCCTGGTACCCAGACTACCGTAACTTCGCTACGATCTCCAGGTTTATTTAGGGCATTCACACAATACGATACACGCTTAGAATTAACATCTACAGATTTAAGTGCTTTGAGCGCCGCGCCTGGTTATCTGAGAAGATGGAAATTGAACGGTGCATTCTTTACTGATTTTCTATTGCTTTTACGTAGTGATGGATTTCCGTTATTTCCGCTTGAAAAAATGTGACATTTTTAGATAGACTTACCTCAGGTGTATTTGCATGTGTTTAGCACAATTTTCAAGCATTTTCAAAACAACCATTTTTAGAAGGAAGAGCTTAAAAAAAGATTAATATACTCTATTTGGTTTTTTTATTAAAAAATTACAATCTTTGTTAAAAACCTGTTATTGTATTCTAAAATTTTTTCCGTATGTTTTTTGTTTTTTAATTTATTTTAAAATAAAGGAGATTTTTTGAGAAATTTCAAAAATAGTGTCTTCTATTTAAACTCAGATTTTTTTAACTAAACCTTAACCAGTTAAACTTTCAAAATGTGTTGCTAGTTTATAAACATAGTAAGTTGTAAATGAAAAATAAATAGTTGTAAATAATTGCAAATGAAAATTAAATAACTTTTAGTAGTAAGTAGTCATTTTAAAGTTTTCTGGAGATTTTAAAAAAATTCTATAAAAACTTAACTTTTTCCATAAAAACTTATCGTTTTTTTTTTAAACTTAACGTTTTCTGATTATTTACCACCATAATGTTAGGTTTTTTGTATTCGATGAATAAAATTCTACTTTAGGACAGCCATAACATTATTAATATTAAGTTTACGGCAATAATAAAAAACGAATCTCTTTGTTTTATGAGTTTCATCTTATAACAGTTTTTACTAAAAAATATAAATATTTGGACTTTTTCGCAAAAGATTGATTAAAAACATGCTGTTTTCACGTCTAATGTGTGAACTTGCAGTCATGAATAATTCCAAAATATTGACTTTTCGAAAAAACTCGATAGAACAATTTTGTTGTTTTTTTATGTTTTTTTTCTACATATGTGCAGAAATTCCCTATTTAGATTCCTAGAATACCTGTAATAAACATTCTAAGGTGGTTTAGTGGTAGTTTAATACTTCTTCGTCGAATTACTTATTTTTAAGTGTCTTTTATGCTATTAGTATTTAGTGTGTTCTGTATTGTCCAACGTATTGTACCGAAGATTGATCCGCTATGTTGAGCAAATAGTTGGGAATTACCAGTGAGGTTTTAGACCCAATAAATCAACAATGGATCAAATCTTCACAGTCAGGCAGATTCTTGAGAACACGCTTGAGTTTGGAGTCGACACCCATTACATATTCGTGGATTTCAAAGCCGCATACGACTCAGTCAACAGACAGAAACTTCTACAGGCTATCGTGGAATTTCAAATGTCGCTTCATCTTGTTCAAAGGAACTTATACTTATAGGCGTAGAGAGTGTAGTCAGAATCCAAAACGACTTTTTAAGACCCTTCCATTGTAAAAATGGACTAAGACAGGGAGATGGACTGTCGTGTCTCTTATTTAACCTTGCATTAGAAAAAGTAGTTCGAGAGTGCCATATTAATACGAATGATACCATCTTTAATAAATCTGTATAACTGGTCGGATATGTAGATGACATAGACATTATTGCTAGGTTCACAGAATCTCTGACTGAAGCATTTCAATTATTAAAGGCAGCTGCAGTGAGAATAAGATTAAAAATAAACGCACAGAAAACCACGTATATGTATTGTACTATGGCTTGAGGAAACAGATAGCCCCAAAACTACCTAGAAGTATTAAAGTTACGATATATAAAACACTAATAAGGCCAGTGTTAACATAAGGATCAGAAACGCAATTACTTACACAGAACTACCAGAAATTGCTTAAATGTTTCGAGAGAAAAATTTTAAGCAAAATATATGGAGAAGTCAGAGCCAGAGACGAGCCAGAGGAAGACCAGAACTTAGGTATCAACATAACATAGAGGATGATCTAAAATCCATCGAAATTACAGCATGGAGAAGAGTTGCTAGAGACAGGGAAAAATGAAACATTGTTCTGAAGAAAGCTTTGGCTTATAATGAGCTGTACTGTCACTGATGATGATAATATTTTGTGTGTTTCATCTATTTTTACTGATTTTAGGACTAAAGTAAAGAATTGTAAGATGGACTGGAGAGGATGGAATTGTAATAGAAGCTATCGTAAATGGAGAAGATATGCTATTAAATCAATTAAGGAAATTGTTTAATATACGTTTGCAGCAAAGGCAGGAACCAGAAGATTGAAACAATGCCATAATAATTGTTTTACGTAAAAAAAGGAGATAGAATGGACCTAGAGAATTATAGACCTATTTGCCTGTTGAACCACACAAACAAGCTCTTTACTAGGTTAGTAACACAAAGATTGGAGAAAAAATTAGATTTTTACAAACTGAGGAAGCAGGCAGAATTCCGATCAAATTATGGTAACAATGATCACCTCCATAAAGTAAAAATTCTCATTAAAAAATCTATAGAATACAACAAACCTTTTGTTCACACTTTGTTACCACACATTGTCACCGAAATTATTCATTATGGCATTCGAGTGTGCCTTTAAGATGGTTAAATAGAACTCAGAGGAGTAACAATAGACGTCGAAAAACTTAATTATCTTCGTTTCGCAGATGGCTTGTCCTTATCACAGATAATTTAGGAGAAGCCTCAGATATGTTAAATGAATTTGACTTTGCACGTTCAAAGGTGGGCCTCAGAATGAACCTGTCCAAAACTAAGTGTATGACAAAACTACAGTCCACAATAACCATTTAACTTTTCAAACAGTGGTAGAACTGGTGGAGAAATATACGTATTTGGGTCACGAAATAAGAATCAGCAGGGATATCCAAACCAATGATATTTTTGGGAGATAATTTTCGAAGATAAAAAATATACGTATTTTGGAGCTGTCACATATCTAAAGTACGCCTAGTAATTTTAAAGATAAATATTTCGTACTAACAAACAATATTGAGTACTCGGTACTGTTATTATAATAAGCGATAGTTTCTTAGGGTTCAACAAATGGCAATCAAAGAAATATCGTTTTATGCATAAGAAATAGGTGTTAAGTATTTTTTTCTAGGAGTTATCATTTTGAATTAAACATAATTTCAATAACAGTTAAATGAATTGTTATTGATTTCAATACATAAGGTAAGCATTTTACATCGTAAAAAAATTAGTTTTTAACGTTATTTACCATAAGCGGTGGTTTCTAATAAATAAAACTTTTTAATAAAGTACAAATTATCTTTGAAGGTGTTTATTTTACCTAACTTAATCAGATTCATCATCATTTTAGCTTTACAACACCTGTGTGGGTCCTAGCCTCCCCAAGAATTCTCTTCCAGTCGTCCCTATCCATCGCCTTCCTCCGCCAAGCACTTATTTCCATATTTCTTATATCTTGGTCTATATTATCTAAGAATCTTGTTCTGGGTCTTCCTCTTCTTCTTTGACCAATAGGTCTATCAAGTAGCGTTTTTCTAGCTGGGTCGGTTTGCTCCAACCGCATTACATGGCCTACCCACCTCAGACGTCCTATCTTAATGTGTTTTACGATATCTGGTTCCTGGTATATTCTATAGAGTTCGAAGTTGTATCGTCTTCTCCAGACACCATTTTCATTTACCGCTCCATAGATTCTCTTTAGTATTTTTCTTTCGAAACATCCTAACATGTTTTCATTGCTTTTTGTTAAAGTCCAGGTTTCTGACCATATGTTAGAACTGGGCGTATTATTGTTTTGTAGAGTTTTACTTTTGTATTTCTTGATAGAACTGTAGATTTTAAAAGGAGATTAAGCCCAGAATAGCATCTATTATCCGTGCAAACTCTGCGGTTTATCTCTACAGTAGTGTCATTTTCAGTATTGATGAGCGTTCCCAGGTATACAAATTCGTCAGCTGCTTCGATGACGTCGTTTTCTATATCAAGTGGCCGTCGTATTTGTGGTTGCGGACCTATTTTCATGTACTTCGTTTTATTAATGTTTATTATTAAACCCATTTTTGTAGCTGCTTCCTTTAGTGCTACATACGCCTCTCGTGCTGCGTTTTCCGTTCTCCCAACAATATTGATATCATCAGCATATGCTAGGAATTACACAGATTTGTTATATATTAAACCAGTAGTTGTGATTTGTGACGTACTTATTACTTTTTCCAGAGCTAGATTGAATAGTACGCAGGAGAGTGGGTCTCCATCACGTAGCCCGTTATTTGTATTAAAAAGTTCAGAGAGTTTCCCCTGGATTCGTACTCTGCATTCAACTTTTTCAAGGGTTAGTTTGGTTAGATTTACCAACTGATTTGGTACTCCTAGGTCTATCATTACTCTAAATAATTCTCTTCTATTTACAGAGTCGTAGGCTGCCTTGTAGTCTATAAATATGTGGTGCGTGTCTACACCGTATTCCAGTGTTTTTTCTAGAATTTGTCTCAGGGTTAAAATCTGATGAACTGTTGATTTACGACAGCCTGGTATTGTCCTATTATTCAAATTATATCATTGAATACTATGAATGCTAATATTAATAATATTAGCATTCAAAGATATCTCCCTTTTTGTATATGGTGCAAAGTATTCCAACATTCCAATCAGTGGACAGGGACTTCTATATCCTTATTACATTTATAAGCTACTGTAGCGCCATTATGATATCGTGGCCACCTTCTTTATATAATTCTGCTGGGAGATTATCTATTCCAGGTGATTTGTTTCTGGCTAGTTTAATATATTAAGTACGCCCCTGCCAAGTTAAAATATTTACCCAATTCTTTGTATACACAAACTTGTTTGAAATGCATTCAAAAGAACTGGTAATAAAATATTTTATATTATATTATATTATATATTTAAAATCAAGCTAGGAATGATTCGAGGTCAAATAGCGTTTTTGATAAGATTTTTGTTTGTCCTATTTCAAGGATCGTAGGAGAGGTAAGGGGACGGTAGATGCCGGTGAAACACAGATCGATCGAAGGTCGAAAGCAAGATTTAAAAGAGCAGACGTTGTTTAGTTTGGTGGAAGGAAACCGGCAAATTTTGTCGAAGGAATAGTGAACTATACTCTATGTAATGTGTCAGTTTAAAAAAAAATCACTGTTTCTATGTTTCTAAGTATCTAAGAGATTTGTGTCGGTTCCAACAAAAATACATGTTACAGTTTTTTTAAGACGTGGAGCTTCTAATTGTTCGTCCAGCGTGACAACTTTCAAGCCTTAATTTGCTTTTTCCTAATTAAAAAGCCGTTTCAGAACATTTTTTACAGTATGATTATGAATTTGTTCGTGTGGCAGAGAATGTAAGTCTATTTCCACCCTCAGAAGTGTTATTGCATTTTAGTGAAACTCAGGTAACTTCTTTTTGTTTGATCTTTTAAAGGAAGAATCAACACTTTTAATAATAATTGCTTTTATGAAAATAAAAAAATTATATGTCTTAGGGTGTGGCTTAGCTGTCATTTAATTTGTTCTGTTTTAAAAGTTGATGTTGACAGATGACAGCTAGCTTAATCATTTTTTTGACATCTGGTAAATGTCTAATCATACTTGAGATTTTGTTATTGTTTTTTTAAAGGTTATCCTCTATACATAGTTTATTTAAAAAAAATTTTCTTTATTTGTAATAATTTATTTCTGCCACAGATTATAGCCCAGTAAAATTTTACAATTCATTATTAGGTACATTAACAATAAATAGGTATTGAAGTATTGCAGTATCTCCAACTTCCAAGAGTTTATAAAGGGGTAGAACATAGTTAGTGTTTTCCTTTGTTATTGTATTTATTTTTTGGTAACTATTATTATATGAGAAATAGGATAAAGTAAGTCTGTTTTTGATATTTTTGTATTATCTATATTTGTAACTGTTTATGGTGAGACAAGAATTAATGTTTAATTTATTTCTCTAAACAATTTTGTCTATTTATTTTAAAAAAGATTCTAATCTCCCTTTTGTGTCTTTTAGAACCAAAGAACCATTCTTTCATCCAGCAGGATGTTTTCTCGAAGCGGCGTCCCATTTTAAATAGCTAGAGGTCCTTCTTGTTGTTTCGTTTGTCCATTTGTCCAGGAGATTCATGTAAGTACTTCTTTGTTGCATTTTTTGTAGTTGTCCCAAACCAGCACCTTTGCAATTTACTTATCCATGAGCCCACCTCTCCAAATAAACCCTGAGCGCCGTTCGCATAAGTTTCGTTTATTTTTCTTGCTTTATCTCTAACGCCAATAATTTCTGTCCCCAGTTTTTAACCCCTTATAGTAATACCCTATGTCGTAGGCAAAATATTTCGTTACAACTTTTGGAAAGGAGGGTAAGACAAGATAAAATCCAAATTGCCAGCTAATTCCATGCAGTACAACAGAATTTGGAGGTAAGGATCTATTTCTGCCCGAGATACTGGACTAGTAACCTTTTTGGCACTCAGTATATTGTACTAATTTTTATTTTTTTGAAATATTATCACTCTACCTTTGGATTGCTTTTAATTAAATTTAAAAATTTTAAATTTTTAAGTTCGGCGGTTTTTGTATACCAACGTAGATGTGCATATACATTTTTAAAGCTAATTGAAGTAAATTAAAAATTTCAAAATAGTTTTTCCCTCGTGCACAAAATTTAAAAATTCTATTTGTATTTAAGTTTGTTATGTATTTTCCACTATGCCAATTTCATACCAAATAACCAGATATCCTATTTATATTAAAATTAATGCAGAAACACTCCCGGCACAGATTTTATTTGATTTGCATTAAATTAAAATCGATATTATTAAGAGTAGCATTTTTATGTTGGCTTGTTTGATTTACAACCAGTTATTTTCTTTCACGACTTTATGTTTTGAGCTAGGGATTTATCGAACAACATAATTTTGTATTATTTTTAGTGCCAGTAGGTTGTAAATGTTTTATTTATGATATTTTATATTGTATGAGACGCGAGATATAAATTATTTTAAGATACACAATCTACATTTTTGTTAAAGCTTTTTACATGGTGAATAAACAGAATTTGCATCAATATAACTACTGATGTATAATATAGTTTTATTAAAGACTAGCGGACCAGACAGACGTTGTTCTATCAAATAGATTTGGAATTTGGAAGTTTATTTTTTTAATTCTCCTGAACAGAACCGTCACCATGATGATAGGGCGGTGTGTGAGGATCAGCTCGTGTGACCTAAGTATCTTCGCCTTGACGAACTTTGGCCACCCTTTTGGACCGCGAATTAAAAAATTCTGAAACCTGATTAAAAAATATTCTAAAGGGATAGTGAAAACCTTAAGGTGACAAATATTTATAAAGTGGGTGCTTCAATAACAAAACGTAGAGATAATTAATTATTTATTATTATTATTATTAACATAGGGTTAATAACGTTAGTAAAAATATCGTTAGTAAAAATATTTGCAGAAAGACGAGAATTTCTTGCCTCTCTGAAAGAACGGGCAATAAATTTAGAAGGTAAGTAATGAGTATTTTTTTACCTCCGTCGCAAAAACAGAAGTGTTATCACTTATGAGTTATACGTTTAGTATATGTGTGTGTATGTTTATGTTTATGTTTGTGCGTGTGTCTGTGTCTATGACATCGTAGCTCCTCAACGATTGTGACGATTTAAATGCGTTTTTTATTTAAAAGCTGGCGTAATCGAGACAGCTTTTAGGTATAATTTGTTTGTTTGTGTATTTATGTGTGGCATTGGAGCTCCTCAATAGATGAACCAAATTAGGATACGTTTTTTTTTTTGTTTAAAAACGGCACAATAAATTATTTAGATGGTTTTTAGCTATAATTTATGAAGATCTAATAAGGCGTTGAGTTTATTTCGTCAAGGGTTAATGAAATTTTAGAAATTTTTATTTATAAAATAAATTATATTTCAATGTTTCTTATTGTTTCAGCTGAGCTCAAAGTAAATATTGACCAGTCCATTACACCAGAAAGTGATACAGCTATATGTTCTAATTTGGAAGGTGAAAAACGAGAAAACAGGAAAAAACAAGAAAAAACCGATTCTCGTTTTGATATTTCTAAAGCTGACATTTCTGAAGCTGGTTGTAGCAGAGTTCAGTTTTGTTACTATTTAGAAAATAGCAAATATTAATTATGTATTTTAAATGTTTTTGCAGATGCACCTAGTGAAAGGATTACTAAGTTCTTTAAAAGCGATATCGACGACAGTGACAAGGATCCAGATTATGAACTTCCTGAATCAGAATACTCGAATAGTATTCCATTGGTTTCGTTTGAAAATACAATAGATCAACATCGATTGAACAAAAATACAAGAGAAAGAGAATCGGTAAAAGGTGATACTAGAGTAATGAGGAAAAAACGAAAAATGGACAGACATGCAGGTAAAGAATAAGTGACCCTAAAAAATAAGTTGATGAAAGGCAAAAAATGCAAGGTACTTGGAGATTGCCGAAAAGGATGCGGTAAAAAAGTTGATAACAAGGTACGTAAACAGTTATTTACTGAATTTTGGGAGATTATAGTTAAAGGGTTGCTTACTGTTCATGCCTTATTTTGAGACAGGAAAAAAGACAATGAAACTTAATTCATAAAAAATAAGAGCCTGTAGCTATCAGTATCACTTCAAGACTGCTGGTGAGCTCGTTGAAGATTGTAAACAGTAAAAAGTTTATAGAAAATGTTATTACAAAAACTAGCTTCTCCGGTATAACACAAGAAGATAAAAGAGAAAGCCACATACCTACGAATAAAATAAGGTCAGACAGAATTGACATGATAAAGCAACATAAAGGTCTTATACCTACATACAAAAGTCATTATTGTCGTGAAAAAACTGGAGATAGACGATTAGAAGTCCCGTAAGTAGAAAGATATATGAGACTATTTTTCATAGAATAAACATTTCATTAAAAGGATATAGTAAGGATACATGTCAAACTTGTGAGAAGTTACATAACACTATAGTGAATAAAAAGAAAGAAGAACAAAAGGAAAAAATAAAAAGAGAACTAAATTGGCATTAAGAAGAAGCAGAGGCTGCATATGAAGCAAAAAGAAAAGATAAAATATTTTGTCAAGATGACAACACCCAGAGAGTTTTTGCCTTTGATTTGCAGCAGTGTTAACCCACGCCCAGCCTAAACACTTCAATAGCTTTTTATAAAAGGCAACTATGGACGTACAACCTTACAATTCATAATTGTGGTAATAACAATACTACTTGTTGTATGTGGTATGAAACCATTTCTGGTCGTGAAGCCAATCAAATAGCTTCTTGTTTGTATAAAGAGCTCTTAGAAATCCCACCAGAAGTAAGAAAAATAACATTGTATTCGGACACTTGTGGAGGGCAGAATAAAAACTCGCATCTCATTGCCGACCGAATATATAACACAATATTGAAACCAGTAATCGTGTATGGCTCAGAAGTATGGCAGTTATCACAAAAACTTAAAGGTAACCTCTTGGCAGTTGAAATGGATTTTTGGAGGAGAGCAGCGGGAAAGTCTCGATTAGAACATGTGAGAAATGAGGACATAAGAAATCAAATGAATGTACAAAGATCAATTATAGAAGACATCGAAAAACAACAACTGACATGGTACGGACATGTTAGACGTATGGGGGAAGAAAGACTACCAAAAAAAATATTAGAATGGGTACCACCAGAGAAAAGAAAACGAGGACGACCACCAACAACATGGATGCAAGGAATTTCAAAAGCCATGTCAGCAAGAAATCTATTTGAAGAAGACTGGCAGAATAGACAGGCTTGGCGAACGGGAACCCAAAGGCGGATTACGCTATAAACGGGATATATATATCTCATTGCAATGTTTATGGTCTTAATGGCTAATTCTGGTCTCGATACATTGGAACATATATTTTTATTTCCAGGACACAAAAGGATGGAGTGTGATAGCGACCATTCGATAATTGAAAAAAAAAGAAAAAATATGAAAGCCGAATTCAACATCCAAGAGACTGGTATCAACATGTTCGACTGTGTGGCAAAAGATATCCCTTTAAGGTTTAAGAAATGACCAGAAATGATTTTATTAATTTTGCAAGTTTACTAAAGAGTTCATTACAAATAAGAAAGGTAGATAATGACTGTAACCGCTTTATTTGGAAAGATGTTGAATGGATTAGATATCAAAAAAAATTTGGACTGTTTGCATATAAAAATAGTAACAAAGAGGATGAACCATTTAAAACAATGAATTTTCTTAGAAGAGGTTTCTCATCTCCTCCATTAAATCTACCAAAATGTAAATATCCAAATCCAATTTCTTTAGAAACAAAATAATCTAATGGATTTATTACCATATATAGATGACGTATTGTACGATTTCTATAAAAACTTACCTACACAGAGCGATGTTGCAAACTACTGTTCAGAAGAGGAAGAAGATATACCAGATGAAGATTAGTGCAGATAGGATTATGTACGCTAAAGTTTTGTGCATTTGGATATAACTATTTTTTTTCTGATGTTATATTGATTTTCAGAATTACAGTTTAATATTTTCCTTTAGTTTGTAAAATTACATAAAGTTTTTAATTCATCTTTAGTTAGATTTAAGTTGTTTCATTTAAAATTTACTTATAAATTCATAAAAATTTTAAACGTTTGTATCTCAAAATGGCAATTTTGGACTTATCTCCGTTTGCACGCGAAAGGGCGAATTGACCATGTGAGATACATGGGTTTTCTAGATTAATACCACAAACCCCTAATGATTGCCCCTGGGCATATTTATGGTCATAGTAAAAGCAATCCGTACTGGAAACTGTAGTCGTTAAAATTCAAATGGTATATCAGTGGAATGCGAGGTATCAAAACATCTTCTCCTTTATACTTTCTTTTCAGTATAGTTGCTTCTATCACGTTGTTTATTAATTTTTTTATCGCTAACCGTGTGCCGTTGCAAATACGCGGTTGGCTGATATTTCTCAACATTATAACTACCGATTCAACCTTTAATTAAAGATTGTGAGGTGGTTATCATTGTAAATCCAGCGAGTTTAAAAATTCAGGCGGATAGTTAACTGTATCATCTAAGTTATTAGCCGAATCAACTGATTTATATATCCTCAATTCGCCTGTAATTTATTCTTGAATTTTAAAATTCAACTCATTTACATCTATGTTTTTTGCAGCCAATATAGCCCGTTTGCTCAACCATTTATGATTTCTGTAATTTTGAATAACATCTGGGAGCACTTTCTGGAGACAAACATCGGTTTGTTTTCATATATGCAACGACGTGAAAACTGATGCAATTGATATCGCGTTCCGAAATTTTAACAAAAGAAAGAATATTATGAGGCCAATAAAATCTGTAGCTCTTACATTTTTTGACTTTTTAATTTGGTCGGGTTCACGATATTATCACTTTTGTGTAAACGCATTGGATCCTTCAACGCTAACACGCACACCCACGAACGCGCACAAACACCAACGTGCACACACATATATTTGATTGAATTTTATTTTTGTGCAGTGACAATAAAGCGCAAATTGAATCTTCGACGTTAGGAACACACTTACGTTGTTTAGACAACAGTGAGTGAAAATAGAAAATCTTTGTATGAGAAAAAGAAAAGGGCAGTTTTGAGGTTTTTTTGGAAATTATTCAAATTTTTCATGCCGTAAAAACTATCCTTCGACTTCAAGTAACATTTTAAAAAAGAATTGTTAAGATTATTCCATACGTTATTGAGATATACGCTTACCAACACATTTTGCAATTCATTTTTATATTATAGATTGTTTAGGCAACAGTGAGGGATCGTAATTTAATATACACTTTATTAAAAAGCAATAAAGTTTAAATTTACTCTTAAATTTTTCCGGAAATGATTAGAATTTGTCATGCAGTGAAAACCATCCTTAGACCTAAAGGAACATTTAAAAAAAAATGTTGACATTGGTCAATGCGTTGTTAAGTTTTGCGCTTACCAACAAACCTTATACTGCCTTAGAATTAAATAATGTATCTAAAAAATGAACAGAAAATAAAACCAAAAAAACGCGAATATTTGCTCATATGCGAAACGTGCAAACTCAAACTTAATTCCGAAAACTTCCAACGGTTGGCTTTGCGATTGGTTTATTTTCATTTTAGAAGCCAAAAGTATGGGAAATTGTAAACGTTTAAAATCAAATGATTGACCGCAAGAGAATGCGCAAGCCACTATTAGGGTAATACGTTACGGGACAATTATTAGAGAAGCTGTTTGGAGATTTAAAATACCGAAAACTTGTTTACGTAGACAAATGAAGCAACTGGAAGAAAACATCCCAATCCCAATGTACAATTACTAGTAACACATTTGTTAGAGATGCAGTCCAGTTTTTATGGTCTTACTCTCTTGGTCTTGGTCTCTATGGTCTTATTATATGCTAGACGCACAGGCTATGAACTTGCAGAAAGGCTAAAAATTAAGCATCCATTCAATAAAACTTAAAAAATATGCAATTGGCTGTAAGGTTTTTTAAAAACAAATCCTGGACTGTCTTTTCAAAAACCTGAAGCCACAAGTTCTAATAGAGCCTTAGGTTTCAATAAAGAACAAATCACAATGTTTTTGATTTTTTAAAACCAGTTTCAATAGTTATAATTTTAATGCAGAAATCATTTACAATTATGATGAAACAGGTATAAGCACTGTGCCTAAATCTACTAAAACATTACAAGAAGAGATAAATATGTGCGATAGAAATACATTTACTCGTATCTACAATAAACTAAATATTAAATAAAGGATAATAGTTTTATGCATTATGTTAGCAAATTTTTGGAGCAACATATTAAGCGGCGTCCTCATTGAGTTGACATTGAAACGAAAATGTGTGACGAAGATGACGCCATTATTGTTTGTACCGCATTTGTTATTAACACAACTAAAAAACGTAAATCATCGCGTAAAAGAAGATTGTGGGTTCGACCAAGCCTTCAAAGTAGAAATTGGTATATCGGTAGTAACCTGATGGAAGATTTGAAAAAGGATGATATCGATCTATTGAACCTTGAATACAGATGTAACGGAGGTTTCAGAAATTGTTTTCGAATGTCGGAAAGTGAATTTGAATATTTGTTGCAAAAAATCGGGCCAAAAATTTGTAAGCGGGACACCAATTGTAGACATGCCATTCCAACAAAGGAGCGTCTCGCTGTGACATTACGATTTTTATGTAGTGGAGATTCGTATCACTCACTGATGTATCTCTTTGGGTTTGGGATTCCCTTATTGACACATTAAAAGATTACATAAAGGTAAGTAGAGTTTTACTAAAACTACATTCATACTGAAAGAGGTATATTATAATTACATTATCGAATTTTATTAACTAAAACGAAACTTACAAAAACGTACCAAAGTAGTAAAATGTAGTAAACTAATTCGGAAATAAAACTAAGTTTTCAAATAAATGTACGTATCAAACACAAAATTAAAAATAATGCTGGTTATATCTACTGTGCTTATTGTGAAGTGCGACGTCCCGGACGTTGTAGTTGTTGAATTAAATTATCTATGGCTTCGTCATCTTCAGTACCTGATTCTGCCGGAGTTGAGGGGTTAGTAAAAGAAGAACATGAAGAATGCTCTGGGGATGGTTGCGGTATTAAAGTCGTTATTGAACCAACAGGATACTGCTGGAGCTGATGCTGAGGATAATATTGCGGTGGTGGCTGTTGTGATACTGGATAGTTGTAATTGCCCAATTTTCCTTCAAACAGAATCGTGCTTATCATGTGTTGCACTGTAACTTAAGCATAAGCGGTGGGCAAATTTCGTAATGTAACAGCAACTTTTTCTCCAAATACGCTAAATACGTCCTTTTTATTTCTGTCCAAAAACACCTGTGTCATCATCCTGTATGCATCATTAACCATTGGGTCATCACCTTTTTTTTTCTTGGAATGCACATGGTCAAGATTTGGTGACTTGAACTGTTTTTTCGGACTTGTGTTTCTCTTTGTGCGTTCAACTTTTTCGGCATTTCCAGCATTTGCATTATTACATTCTGCTAGATTGTTTTCTGTTGAATCATTTGTGGTAATAAAATCGTGACTATTCTCATCATTTTCAGTGATGTCATTCACATCTCCTTTATCTTCCAAAGTATCTACTTCAGTTGAAACCTGTAATCAAGAGTTTATAAATATATTAGATTAATTAGAAATTAAATAGGTTAGATAATAAAAATAAATAGGTCTTTTTATTTCAGATGCCTAAAACTGAGGCAAAATGGAAAGCTATTGCAGAGGACTATTACAATCGTTGGAACTTTACAAACTGTATCGGAGCTATGGACGGAAAACACGTAGCATTGCAAGCCCCAATAAATAGCAGCAGTGAATTTTTTAATTACAAAGGATTCTTCAGTATTGTTTTATTTGCCGTAGTCGATGCAAATTATAATTTTATTTATGCCAATGTGGGATGCCAAGGGCGTATTTCTGATGGTGGTGTGTTTAGTAGCACTGTATTCAATAAATTTCTTGAAGAGGATACAATGCATCTGCGGAAAACCTGCTTCCAAAGAGTGATGTAAAAAGCCCATTCATTTTTGTGGCAGATCATGCATTTCCTCTGTCTACAAACATAATGAAAATCTTATGCAGGGCTTCACCCTAAAGGTTCTAGTGAAAGAGTATTTAATTATCGCGTTAACAGGCCCGGAGATTATCTGAAAATGTTTTTGGTATAATATCTAGCGTATTTAGAGTTTTTCGCAAACCAATGCTATTAGAAGCGACTACTGCTTTTAAAATAATCTTAACAGCATGTTATCTGCACAACTTTCTTAGAAAAAGTGCATCCAGGAATATTTACAATCCTCCTGGAACATACGATGCTGACTGTTCTGACACCACAGACGTGATTCCAGGAGCTTGGAGAAGTGAAGTTTGTAATCAACCTGTATTAGTAAACTTAGCAAAAATACCCAGAAAAAGTGCACTGAGTACTCTACATGTTAGAAACGTGTTAAAAGACTATTTTATGACACCAGAAGGAGAAGTGCCTTGGCAATACTTAAAGTGATAAAATGTGTATTAATATTATGTAGCCTAATAAAAAAGACATTGTAGGTGTAAAATATATTTAATTTATACATACCTCTGAATCCAACGTCTCTCTGGTCTTATTTTTGTCACGTAAAAATCTTAAACTTTCATAAGCAAACCATTTACTTTTGTACACATCATCCGTGCCACTGCCAGATTTATTGCCATCCTTTGTTTTTTTTTTATTTCTCTTGCTAACTGGCTTTGAATATTTTTTATTTTTTGTTCTACCACTTGCTTTTCTATGTTAAATTCACTTGCAATTTCCATCAAGGCATCGTGCCTCATGTTTCGATCTTTATAATATTTGCTTCTAGTGTTCCATAGATTTGTTTTTAATTTATAAGCTTCAATAAATGCAATCTCTTTTTCCCATTCCATTTTGCCAACAAGTACGAAACACGAGACTTTAAATGAGGCAGACTACACCGCACGCTGAATTATTTTTACTGTATTTTTATATAATGTCGAAGGTCGAACGTCGAATGCACGTACACACTTCCGATTCGACTCGACTACCCTTTGATTTTACCGACAGAACACGGAAAACCAGTCGACACGATGTCGATCGACAAAGTCGATTGCCGCGTACACACTCAGTCGAGAGTGTCGATAAACACAGTCGATTGACAACGTCGACTCAGTGAGGACGCCGCTTTAGATAAAAATTAATAAAATTACCATAAATACTATTTATTTGCCTTTTATTTCTTTATACAGATATATAAGAAATAGTATTTGTCAGCCAATGCTATAACCATATACTACTCAAAAAACCCTTTGGGTTTATTTACTTATAAATTAAATCATTTTTTCTACCTATAGAAATACATATCATATCTTTTTTTGTCCAAGTGAAAAAATCACGGAACTCACGACATTGAGTTTGCACTTAATTATAATAATTTAATTTCAAATAGAATCATCTTTCATTTCTAAATATAGCAATCTATCAGAACTTATCATTGAATATTTTATTGAATAGGGGTAGTTAACTTCTAATATAGTTAGTTATTCCACAAGTTCATCAGGAAAAGCAGCTAAATAAGGATGGTTCAATGTAGAGAGGATCAGTTTTACATTGTATTGTAAGTACTTTGGTCATTTCACTGTTGACTTGCGCTCGGTAAACATGATATTCATCTGTTTTTGATTGACCAATAGCTAACAAAAAATTATTCTGCATCATACTGTAGTTTTTTCTGTGGACTGCAGACTGCGACACACATGCTCATTTCTTCTGCTAACTTATAGATATATAAGAAATAGTTATTTATGTCGAGGAAATCTGTTAGAGGAATTTCTGAAGAGTAGTAAAATCCACATTATTGTCGAATATTATTATTTCGATCATAATATAATATAGAAGCAAGCAGCCTAACTTATAATATAATATAGAATACCTAATCAGTTTCTGGACAGGCAAAGCAATGAACTTCTGGCAGCGACACAATATCTTTCATACATATATCAAAAGTGATGATTTATAATGCGTTTTGTTTTTAAGGCAGCACAAAACTATTTAATGTATGTTAGGTAGCTAAACTCACCATATTTTAGTTACATGACAGTTTTAGTTTAAATCCAAATACAAATACACAACTATAATACTTAGACCAATAAAAAAATTTCTATTATGGCCTGAGATGAACCAATGAAATATTAAGATGATGATTTATATAGTTTACTTTTATAATAATGTCTTCCTTTTTTTCCATTAATTCTCGCATTTCTTCTCAATTCTTTTATCAAGCAAATATACCAAGATCCCTATTTTTTTGTCATAATTTATTAAATCGCAATAATTACAAGAAAAAATACCATACAAACCCAAAAAATTATCAAAATGTGTTGACCTCCAACTACACTAGCGCCGCCAAGCGGGAGCAACGGCGTACATAGCTGACATTGAATACCTTCTTAATTAGTATCGAGCTTGATAGTGTCGCAGACGGTTATAATTTCCAATTCTAAGACCATATTTTTCGTCGATTAGTTCGTAATTTTTACGAAAGTCCCGTGTCCCCTGTCATATAATAAATCAGATGGTTCTTATTGTTTGTATTTTGATTTTAATTGTTTTAGTAACAAAAAATTAAGGTAAATGGTTTTTGTCATTCTCATTACATAATATATTATTTGAGTTTTTCTTATTAGGATCTCAAATAAAAAGTTTTTATCCGCAAAAGAACTGGAGTAGGAACATGGTTAATTTTATATTGGGTCCTAAAGGGACTGCAAAAAACTGTTTTAAGCTGGATGATTATATTTGCATTTTTTTTTTCTGACAATATATTTGATATAATTCTACAACATACAAATGCAGAGATTGCCCATCATGCTCGAAAATACAGTGGCCATCAGAATGTTTGCATAGCGACAAAAGAAGAATTGAAAGCTTTATTTGGTATTTTAATACTTTCTGCGACAAAAAAAGACAATCATTTATCACCAAGGTATATGTTTGATGCCACCATTTCAGGCAAGTTTTACAGATCTTGTATGAATTTTGTAATCACTTTTATTCCTGCTAAACTGTCTTAGATTTAATAACAAGGAAACAAGGGAAAAGAGAAAGATAAATGATGTCTTTACACACATTCCAGAAATTTGGAACCTTTTTCTCGATGCCTGTAGAACATCGTATTCTCCATCTTTATACGTCACAATTGACGAACAACTTTTGAAATTTCGAGGACGCTGCCATTTTTGGATGTATATTCCTAACAAACCGGCGAAGTATGGATAAAAATTGGTATGGTATGCGATTCCTTAATCAAATATATGGTAGATGCAAGTCCTTACTTGGGAAAACAAAACGAAAACACAAAGTTTGCCTCTAGCTGAATTTTATGTAAAATAGTTCACTAAATCAATTCACGGTACGCATCGTAACGTAACTATAGATAACTGGTTCACATCGGTTTCTCTTGCTGTCCAAATGTTACAAGATCCTTACAAATTAACCATGATAGGAACCATTCGTAAGAATAAAAAGGAGATTCCTAAGGGGTTCTTGAACGTAAAAGACTGAAACTGTAATAGGTCAATGTTTTATTTCGATCAAAAAAAGACGTTTGTATCTTGCATGCCAAAGAGAAACAAAGCAGTTTTGTTACTTTTAACAATGCATAAGGGAGCAGAAATCGCAGAAAAAACCGGCAAGCCATCCATAATTCATAACTATAATGAAACCGAAGCTAAACAGATACAACGCTGTAAGTTTACGTCAAAATATTTGCCAAATCCTCAACATAACTGAAGGAGATGATGAAAATATGGCATATAAAAAGAAAAGGAAGACTTTTTTCTACTGTCCAAGCAAAAAAAGTCGCATGACCACTAGCAATTACAAGGAGTGCAAGAAGCCAATTTGCGGAAAACAACGAGAAAATATTTGTAATGTATGTTCCTAAAAATACTTAAATATGTTTGTTTCATATTTTATGCTTTTGTAGGATATACTAAAAATCTTAATTGTTTTTTATATACTGAATAAAAAATTTAAAGTAAAAAATATAAACTTTTCTATGGAGTAGTAAAATTTACGATAGTCCCGTATTTACGTTTGGAAAAAACGGTCCCGTATTCTAGGGTTAAGCATGATACAATAATTTTACAACAACCTGGTAGCATGGTTTGCTGATTATTCATGGATCTAAAACAAGTCATGTTTGCACCAAGGTTAGTTTACTCAGATATGTTCTACTTGTCACAACTTTGCCAGTTTCAACTTTTTATACTTTAAAAATATTAAATGATTGTTTTAATCAACACTGAAATAATTTAATATTTGCAAATATTAACGAAAAATATTGAACAGTATAGCAAATTAAATTTGTAATATCCGGTATATTTATTTACGTTACAGAGCGTAATATCCATCGTTAGACTTTCATTAGAAAAACGAGCAAATAATGGAAAGCTCCAATTGAGAAAACGTGCCGAAGTGTGGAAATAACAAAGGCCATTATTTATTTTAAAACTCTCTTTCTACAATAATTACGAAACGTGTCGAAAGAAAATTGATAGAAAATATATCAAACAATTTTGCAAATCACCGAATTCATGTACTTACACAGTTGGCGTGATTGCACAAGATGGTGTTTCATTTAGGAAAATACGAATTTATAATGTAAAATTTCTGAACAATTATTTGTAAATACTTAATTGATTGTATATTTAATTTATAGCTAGTAGTTAATATATACATTTTTTTTATTTCGAACATATGTGTCTCGACAGCTAATGGTCATTGACAACAGGTACAATTTACATTTATGTTTACATGATTAATACTTTACATGGAGTACAAATTAGTTAGAATACACTTTTTTAATACATTTTGTTTTAAATTAAATTGTATAACTTTGTGTTTTTTAAAAAGTTTAATATATTTTTGTAGTTACTGCTGTTTGAAATAAGAATGTCTTTTAGGTTGTTACCAGGATTTATTTTCTTCTGGCCGCTAGGTAGTGTTGACAGTCAAGAAGTACATGTGCTACGGAAGTCGTGGTGTTGCAATACTGGCACAAAATCGGATTACTGGAATTCATTAGGTGACCATGTGTAAGGCGTGTGTGCCTATTCTCAGTCTTCAAATGATAGATTTGTCCTTTCTTTTCATTGGTGAGAGCTTGTGGTGGAAAATGTTTGGTTGTAGAACGCTTAACTTGGTATTGCTTCTTTTCCATTGATCATTCCAAAGGCATATTATTTTATGTTTGATTGTTCTTTTTAGATCTGATGATGTTTGAATGTCTGTTGTAACGTTAAGAGAACATGCTTGTTTTGCTGCTTGATCGGCTTTTTCGTTACCTGGAATACCAACGTGTGATGGACCCACAATATCGTTACTGCTATTCCATTAGTTTGAAGACAATTACATATGCTCTGGATTTCTTGAACTCTTGGGTGGATAGAATGTACATTTCTTATGGACTGCATGGAGGACAGAGAGTCTGTACACATTGCTATAGTTTTATCATCATTAAGTGAAGTGTTTTACCGCCTGTAGTATTCCATATAGTTCAGCAGTATAAATACTGCAATTGCTGGAGAGTTGAAACAAGCTGACGGTGGTTGTAGTCGTTGTAACGGCACAACCAACACCTTCTTCAGTCTTAGATGCGTATGAGTAAAGGATCTTATCGAAGTTGCATTGATGAAGTATTTTATAGAATCTTTGTTTGATAATGGTAGGTAATATTTTATTTTTATTATATTTGAATAATTCGATATTAAAATTTGGAAGTTTACGTATCCATGGAGGGGTTTGTGGGACCGTGAAAGGGCTGGTCGACAACAGATTGATATCTAAATAAGGAAATAACATCTGTGTAGTGGACGGTACCATTCTAGGATTATTAGTAACTGGTAATTGTCTATTACAGATGATGTTTCTTGTGGGATTTGTGGGATTTGCTGAAACTCTAGCGAAATAGAGCAGTAGAAGTTGTTGTCGTCTTAGATGAAGCGAAGATTCGAAACATTCTACATGAATACTTTCCACTGGACTGAATCGAAATGCTCCTAAACAGACTCGAAGGGAAGTATTGTGGACGACATTAAGTGAACGTAGTAGTGATTTACTTGATGACATGTAGAGAACACTACCATATTCAAGTTTGGAGCGAATAAGAGCTCGATATATTTTTAGTAGTGTTTCCTCATCGGCTCCCCAAATATAATGGACTAGTGATTTAAGGAGATTCATTCTTTGTAGGCAGTTACCCTTAAGTTCTCGAATATGTGGTCTCCAGGGAAGTTTTTTACCGAAAATAATGCCGAGAAGCTTTATTTGGTCTACTACTTGGAGAAAATTTCATTCAGAAATATGGTTGGAGATTGCGTGTTTTGTCTTATAGTAAAATGAATAACTTTGGATTTAGATGAGGAAAAGTTTAGGCCGGATTAACTGGCCCAGTTGTTTATTTTATTTAGAGTGTTTTTGTAGTAAAGCATTTGTGCTGGAAGTGACCTTTCCATGACAAAATAATATTATGTCGTCGGCATATATTCCGTATTGCATGGGGTCGTTTATGAATAAACTAAAATCGTTAATACTAAGGAGAAATAGTGTACTGCTTAGAACAGGACCCTTGTGGGACACGTTTGTGGTTTTGTGCTGAGAGGAAATTTTGCCATTAGTAATTACTTTAAAGGATCGGTCATGTGAGAAAAATTTTTTTAAACGAATATAGTTATATTACCAGATAGCTTGTTCTGGCTTAGTTTATTTAGTATCACAGAAATCGGTATAGAGTCAAAAGCGCTTTCGATGTCAAGGGAAATTGCAATGACTTCATTTTGTTAGATAGCGCAGTCGCAATTGTTGATTGCAGAAGTACAAGATTGTCCAAGGTGCATAATAAATTAATAAATAAAATAAATGGAAATTACAAAAAAAAGTTAGTACGAATATCATGTAGATCAAGAGGTCAATTTAGGACCAAAAATAGATTAAAACGAGTAAGTAAGTAATAATTCTGATTAAGTTCTCAATTAAAAAATAATACATTGGCCAAGGTTTAGAATACGTCTATTAAAAATGTGGTGTAAAGTAGACAATTTTCTTTTCATTCATTTAAGTAGGTTCATTTAAAATCTGGTAAAGTAATAATAATTTTTTTTATGCAAAGAAACCCTACATCACTGTAAAGTTTAAGAAATCGCGGTTTGTTTAGTAAGCAATTTTTTGATAATAAGCAATAATTTTAGTATAGCTAATACATTGTTCAAAATGCCAAAGAGAAGACTATATACCTGAAAGTCACCAGCAGATCAAGAGGAGAGAATTGTAAGAAACCAAATAGACTATGTATTAGTAAGATAATGATACAGGAACGCAATTATATCGCAAAACCAATACAAAAGAAGAATATGGGAAACTTGTGTTTAATACTAACGACAAATTAAAGAGATGGACAGAATACATTAATAAACTATTCAAAGACAATAGAACAGAACAGATGGAAATAGAAGTAAAAGAGGATATGGTTGTAAAGATATTCAAATTAGGAATTAAAAAACGAAATTAAAATGGCATTAAAAACACCAAAAATAGTAAAGCATTTTTAGCTTAAGAATTTTAAAATTAATTAACTCAGTATACAAAACAGGACACATACCGAAACAATGGTTACTCTCCACCTTTTGTGCTATCCCTAAAAATACAAACGCTAAATATTGCAGTGAATACAGAACAATATTACTAATAAGTCACATTCTTATATTATTTCTGAAAATAATACATGGTCTTATAAATAAAAAACTGGAAGAAGTAATAGATGATCGTAAGTTTGGGTTCAGAAACGGACTAGGAACCAGACAAGCGTTATTTGCTTTTAATGTGTTAGCTCAAAGATGCATGAATATGAATGTTGATGTGCTTGTTTGTTACGTTAATTTTGAAAAAGCATTTGACAAAGTAATGATAAAAATTAGTCCAAATTCTAAAGACAGGAAACATAGACAATAGGACTTACGAATAATAACAAACCTCTACTTGAATCAAAGAACACAAATCGTAATAGATAACGAACCCAGTCCAGAAATTGAAATCAGGAGCAGAGTTAGGCAGGAATGTATTATGTCTCCATTACTATTTAATGTATATAGTGAAGCCATTTTTGAAGAACCATTACTATCTCAAAGTGAAGGAATAATAATTAACGGAAGATCTATTAGCAACATAAGAAATGCAGATGACACCGTAATTATGGCAAGCTCTGCTGAACAACTCCAATTACTGCTAAAAAAACCAACAGTTTCTGTGAAAAGATGGACTAAAAATGAATATAAAAAAGGCCAAATACATGATAATAACAAAGAAAACAAATATACCAACAAACATAAATTTGGAAAATGTACCAATAGAAAAGGTTGATAAATACAAATACCCAGGAACCTGGATTTCAGACAATAATAATCAAACAACCGAAATAAGTTACAGTCCTTTGAAATGTGGTGTTACAGGAGGATGCTTAGAATACCATGGACAAAGAAGAAAACTAACACGGAAGTATTGCGATAAATGGGTGAAGAATGCGAAATAATGAACAAAACAAAAATAAGAAAGTTATAATATTTATGACACGTAATGAGGTGACAGCGATATAAACTGCTAATGTTGATAATAAGCTAAATAAGCGAGGGCCAGGCAGGACAAGACACTCGTGGCTACAATATCTGCGGAAGTGGTTCGGGCTCACATCGGTCGAACTATTCAGAAGCGCCGCAAACAAGATAAGGACTGCCATGTTAATGGCCAACGTTCGCAACGGATAGGGCACTTGAAGAAGAAGAAGGCTAATAATACAGGGAAAGATAAAAGAAGCAAGCAAGGAGTATAAGAAAAGGGAGAGTGTCATGGTTGAAAAATTTAAGGGACTGGTTTAAATGTAGTTCTATAGAACCCTTCAGAACATTAGTAGATAGAGTAAACATAGTGATGATGATATCTAACCTCCGATTGGGAGACGTGCACTAAAAGAAGAATAGAACCGTGTGTGAAGGTGAATGTGAAAGGATGTGCAAAAAAATAACAGAACAACATTGGAATAATATCTGGATGTAGTACTTGAATTAAGCGTACACGAGTAGATGAAAGTGGTTGTACAAACAAAAAAAAAGCTGGTTTCTGTTAAACGTAGAACCTAGTCAGCAAAACGTAATAGGTGTGAATCAAGGCGTTACACTTTACCACTAGAACATTCTACTGACATGTCATGTCTTCGACGCAAAGCCTGAAGGACTAAAAGTCTATTGCCCACATGCGTAGTTACTCTTGGTCGACCTGTTACAGCTCGTCTTTCATAAGGACCACTTTCTCGGTACCTTACTACCACTCGTGATACTGTCGACTAATTACACCTACTAAATTTGCCACATATATCTGACTCTTTCCGTCTTTATTGAGGGAAATTATTCTAACCACTTGACCTCTCGTTAAATTTAAATGTATATTATCAGGACCTTCCATACTGATTATGGAATTCCAACATGAATTAAACGCAAGCTGTATAGTTTGTACAAAAGTAAAATAAAGACTGATAATATAAAAACCAGACAAAATAGCAATTTACATTTTTTGTTCTTAAATAATAAGATGTATTTACAGTTTTTTTCTTTTTATTTATTGTAGCCTTAATATTCTTAAGGATCAAAAAGAAATAATTTAAATTAACCAAATGCTGTCAGAAATATTTGTAATTTTATTAGTCATTATTAGCTGTAATTTAATTACTTTTAAAAGATGTACGTACGGTCTTTCAAAGTTAACGCAAACTTTCAAATTGATATTGCTGAAAACATCAATTTTGGACATACAATATTTTTGTTTTTTAGCCATCGATATGTGTCATACTATATAAGTGAGTTTAAATATACATATACAAAAATTGTTAAAAAAAATATTAACTATTTGCAAAAAAAAAGTGTTATCACTTATCTCAATCACACGTAAAAACAATCAATTAGAAACAAAGTCTTTAAAAGTAGTGTGTATTAGTATGAGCAAAATGAGGAGGGGGTCAATGAACCGAGGCCGGTCTAGACAAGATTTAATAGGGTTACTTAAAATAGGGTGGAGCGAATTAACCAATTAAGATTGTACACAATTTCGTGGTCAAAATGACTAATTATAACAATAATTAATTATAAATTACCCTAGAGTAATCTAAAATAGGTGGGGTGATATATGATATTATTGCACGCAAAATGAGGAGAAGCTATATAGAGTAGGGTACGGTAGGAAAAATGTGTATAAGAAGCCAAAACTTGCACACATCAATCAGAATTCCAAAATGAGTGCTATATTTCGAAACGTATTTTTGGGTGAACGTCGGTTTTACCTGAATCCATCGAACTCAAAATTTGTTTCTGTTTGTCTAGCACATGAATTGAATTTTGAACCGGTAGTGTTCATCAGTGGTAATAAACAAGATCGTGTTTTATTTAGTGAAACTGAGTGGTTAAACTTTCTATCATATAAAACTGTAATTGACAGTTTCATGGGAGGAAATTCTCAACAATCAATTAATGATGGTAAAATACAACTAGAGTTCATGCAGCTACCACAAATGTCAGTTGTGAAAGTTACCAATGGTGAATCACAGATAATTTTGGGTGCCAATTCCATTGCGTCGTTATGGATACTACTTCCAATAATTAATTACCATTTGGAAACTTTGAAAAAGGATAAATTCACCAGTTCCCTAGAAATACTAAAGTTGGGGGTTGATTCAAATGATCCTATTAAAACCGGGCTACAAATAATGGAACCAATAAAGAATATAAATACAACAACTTACGGTATGGCGTTGGAGTTAATTCACAGATTTCCAGAGCTACTCAATGATAAAATTTAGTGAAAATGTTCGTATTCACTACATTGAAGCAACTTGTTCATGTAGAACGAAGTATTGGGAGTTCGTGGCTGCTGACAGAGTAAGATTTCAACATAGAATAAAAGAACTTGCTAAAATTATTAATCCTGTATTGGATGTTAGGCATAGAAATAAATACATTTTGTAAAAAATTTAATATATTAAATTACCCCTTCCACTGTAAATTATTTAAGTTATATGTAGGAACAGATCCTTCACAAATTAATAGTCACCATGTGTCTGGAAGATAAGTCAGACAAACTGAATAATTTTTATAGCAGGTTATCCACATTTAAAAACTGGAGGGGGTTGGTTCCCTCGATTGAGTTAGCAGTATATGGATTTTACTATCTACAAAAAGAAGATATTGTAAGGTGCTTTTGGTGTCATGTAGAAATTTATCATTGGTTATCTACGGATGATGTTTATAAAGAACACATCAAATTCAGTCCAAACTGTAGTTTTGCACAAATAATTCACACCGAATTTTCTAACCACCAGAAAAATTATAGATCAACACCAGACATGAAAATCGAAAACAAATTTTCTAAATACCAGATTAATAAAGACATAAAAACCAAAAACACTCAACTAAATAGAAATACAAATTTATATCTAAATGTGCTTTTTATTTTTGTGCATTGTATATTTTTCTTATTGAGTATCTGTATAAGTAGAAAAGAATGTAAAATATAATGCAATGTTGAAGATGTAAACAAAACTGTGTATGTTGGATTATTTATCCTATAAGTAAAAAAAATAAAAGATTTTTTTGTAAAAAACAGTTTTTATTTTAATATTATAATACATTATTTTTATTAATCCATGAATTATGTGTAACATCCATCCCTAACCATTTCACAAACACCTTGTTACCCTTTCTTTTCAATACCTTCTCTACTAAGTAGATATCAGGGTACCGGGTTTTCTTTAATTCTTCGCTGTAAAACGCTCCTTGAATTTCTTCTTTGCGTGAATCTTCTAGTAGGTAAGTGACTGGATTTGTCTGCTTAACTTTTCTTATTTTAAAAATCTCATTTGTCCAATTGGGTAAATAACCCTTTGTAAACAAATTTCTAAATCTCGAAATCCGAACGTGATCACCAACTTTGAATTTATGTTTCTTGGGGTCAATGATTTTAAGGTAATTATACGCAGTTATTTTCTTGGCATTCTTTTCATTAACTTTGCTAGGAATAGCACCTGTGGTTGAATGTATAGTGTTATTGTATTTTTTTACTATATCAGGAAGAATATTCAACCACTTGTAAGTACCTTGCAAGCTGAACTGCTTCCACAACATTGATTTTATTGTTCTTATTACTCTCTCTGCAATGGAGGCTTTTAAATTCGAGAATGTACTGTAATGGTTAATATCACGTGACATCATAAGCTCACGAAACTGTGAATTGTAAAACTCCTTACCCAAATCTGTTTGAAGGTTTTTTGGTGGCTTCTTCATTTGATTCAAAATTTTTTCCATAGCTTTAGTAATTTCATTCCCTGTTTTTCGTTTAACCGGTTCCGCCCACACAAATTTACTAAACGCATTAATAACAACGAGAATATACTGGTGTCCATTATTTACTTTGACATAAGGAGTCATTATAGCTAAATCTGCTTGAATCAGATCGTTTAATCCTTTGATGATTACATGTCTCCGTCTAAAATTTTTTCTTGCCGGTTTGTGGAGTTCGTGTATGACTTGTGATTTAATGTTTGACATCTTGTTCTAAAGGACAACGAAGGGTCATATATACTACAAAAGACGAATCTTTTTCTAGTTTAAATGAAATTATATCACCTTTAAAAATCTTTACTCCTGGTAAGTCATCATATTTATACTCTGTGTTAACCGATTTCGAGTTTATTATAACTTTTCCACCTGAAACATTAATTTGTACAAAATCAATAGTACCACTTAGTGAAAATTCATATGAAAACAAACCACTATCCAACATATAATATTCTTTGTTTAAGTTTGTTGTTTTTGTTCCTTTGAAAGTTAATACACATTTACTATAGAAAGAAGAAGGATCACACACAAAATATAATGGCGAGGAAGATAGATCAGGAGTTTGACAATTTTTTAAAAAATGACTTCCAAATCTATTTATAGGCATTATTGTATTATATTACCTTCTCGAAGTTCTTCAATTATAGATATAATTTCATTTACGTGTCCGTCGTTACCCGCAGCTTTTGATGCTACAAGCAGTCGTAATCTATCTATAAGTTCATTAAAATCATCGAAGTATTTATACTCTAATGGGTTGCCACTATATTTTCTAAAAAGTGCACCACCCTTTTTTTTTAAATTTTTAGCTAAATTTCGGGTAACAGGCCCTTGTGCTAAATTTCCGGGGAGTGAACTTAAACGAGTTCTAAATGATTGGGGTCTCGTTTCCAAAGCTGGTTTAATAATAAAATTATATTTATCTTTTATTTTTGATGGAATACTTTTTATAGGCAATTCAGGATTATTGTTTCTATATATTGCATTTGTTCTACGTAAAATATCAACATACTCATTAACATCTGTTTTTTTTAAACGATTGGGGGTTTACTTTGAAAAGCAACTCATAAAGACCCGGTGTTCCCTTGTATCTTATATTATTAATAATCAAATCTGCTCCATCAAAATCAATGATGGAATCTCCAATAGAAAATTTTTCTGTTTCCAAGTCATGATAAATTCCTAAATCGTGGTCGAAATCACCTTTTGTGTCTTCGATGTTAGCTTTAATATATTTCTTTGGTAAGGGTGAAGTATAATTTTCGTAAAATTGATTCATTATATCTGGATTAGTAATCATCTGATTAAATTCTCTAAGCGTATCCTCAAAATATCGATTAATATTCTCATCCGTGGTATTCGCTCGTCCTTCTGACTGAAAAGTTTCTTCTGGTTGTTGTGTGAATACTTCTTCTTTTGGAATAATAGATTCATCTCCAAAATTAGTAGGTGTTTTTGACCCCCCAGGGAGTATACTTGTATTTGGAGAAGAGTAAGCTAAACGATAATTAGATTTTCGCATTTTATACCTTTTTGGTGTGCTTAATCTCAATGGTTCTTGAAATGAATACTTTGGTTCTTGAAAAGAATACTTTGGTTCTTGTTTAATAGATGGAACGGTTTCTAGTTTATGCAAAAGTTCATTAAGTGGTTGAGTAATTGGTTTATAATTTTTTTCTAAAGCAGATTGAGACTGAACGATGTCATGTTTTAAACTGCGATACTTTTTCTTTAACGCTTGTCGCGATAAAAGCAGTTTTCGTGTAACTTTGGGATCCATTGTGTATTCTAACCCCCTTTTACAGCCTTATATACTTATCGAACCCACAGCGATATCGACCCGTTGATTTGGAAGAGTCTTTATCAATGACTATAAATCCATATCTATCTTTCCAGCAAAATGAACACAAATCTTTAAACTGTAAGAAAGTCATATCAATATTTACGTGATCATCAAAGATATGTTTTAAATTTGTAAAGTCCTGTTGAAAAACTACAAGTAAATTAGAATTATCTCTAATTAATTGTTTTGAAATTGCACTATATGTTTGACATAAATAAAAGCAATCTAAGTGTTTATGTCTTCCGTAACAATAATAATTTTGTATAATTTTTTGGTCACAGGATGGAATATCATCAAAAATAACTACCGAATTCTCTTTAATATCATCTGGAGGTGGTACATTAGATGAATCATTATATTCTTCATAACCAATTTCCTTTATAGGCTCAATCAAGTTTCGCAAGTACATATACTTTGGTTGATACAACGATTTGGAATATAAATAAATATTTTCAAATCTAAAACCATTTGGATGTTCAATTAAAGACAATAATACGTTAGTCTTGCCACACCCACTTGGTCCAACAATTAAAACCCTTTTGACACCATTAAAGAGATAACCATGTTTTACCTGAAGTTCTTTGGTAACATCATCGTGGTTTGTAATGGGAAGAGAGAGGTTTTGTGGTTCAATCTTCATCGCGAAAATAAGTTTAAAATATTTGGGTATATATAGCCCAACACCTATATATATAAGAGGCAGACCATGAAAAAAAAAACAAACTACAAAAAGAAAAGGACGTGGGTTATTAAACTCACTCATTAACAAGCTCCCTCTAGAGCTACATCTTCCAGGATATTCATATTGTGGACCAGGAACTCGTTTACAACAAAGATTAAAGCGAGGGGATAAGGGAATCAATAAACTAGACGAGGCTTGTAAACAGCACGATATTGAATACTCTAAAAATACTGATTTATCAACCAGACACGAGGCGGATAAGATTTTAGAAAACAAAGCTTGGGATATTGTAAAATCGAAAGGGACCCCGTTTGGACAAAAAGCAGCTGCTTGGTTTGTAACAACAGCTATGAAAGGAAAACGAAAGTTAGGAATGGGCCTTAAACGCAAAAAAGGTGGTTCCCTTCGTAAAAGAACATATAAAAAAAACGAGTAATTAAAACACCGAAAAAGGGTGGATTTTTGCCCATACTTCTACCTTTATTGAGCGCACTCGGAGCCGTCGGAGGAATGGGTGCAGGAATTTACAAGGCCGTTGGAGATGCGAAGGCTAATCGAATGAGTCTTGAAGAACAAAAACGCCATAATATTGCCATGGAACAGAAAGGCAAAGGATTGTATTTAAGACCGTATAAAGGGTATGGATTATACTTAAAACCTTATTCAAAAAACTAAACCTCCCTCATCACGCTTTAACAAATACAGATATAATAAAGTATGGTAAAACATTACCATATTTTAGAGGTGTATTCATGAGAGATATGTTACCTAAAAATATTTATAAAAACGAGTGTGGTGTTATAAATTTAGATTCAACAAGTGGTGAGGGGACACACTGGGTAGCCTATGCAAAATCTAAATCTCAAGTAATTTACTTTGATTCATATGGAGACTTACCCCCACCACAAAATGTAATCAAATATTTTTTAAGTAATGGTGATGTACAGATATATTACAACTACGATAAAATCCAAAACGATTCATACAAGTGCGGTCATTACTCACTAGATTTTCTATTCAACTACTATAAATAGCAAAGAATGTAATATGTTTACGTAAAATGTCTTTAAACTTTACGCTTACTGGAAGCTCTTCAAATCTGAGCTATAATTTTAATCCTCCGATTTACCTTGAAGATGAATTTGAATATGAAATTGGTCTAACCAGTTTTTTATAGTTTTAATACTATTCCAAATGTTGATGAAAGCAATAACGTTTTTCTTTGGCAATTCAAAAATTTAACCCATACCTACAAAATACCTAAGGGCTCTTATGAATTAGATGATATTACAAACCTTATTCAAAAAAATATGAAAAAGATTGATAATGATGCGACTTTAGAAATTACTCCACAATTATCAACTTCTAAAGTTGTTATTAAGAGTAACAGAGAAATATCATTTCTCCCAATGAATTCTATCGGGGTATTATTTGGTTTTAAATCACGACTACTAGCTCCAAACCAAACACATGTTTCAGATAAACCGGTGGAAATATGGGGAGCAAACACTCTGTGTGTTGATTGTAACATCGCTTCAGGATGCTATTTAAATGGAAACCCTGTCCATTTCATTCATAATTTTTTTCCATTGGTACCGATTGGGTATAAAATAGTGGACGCTCCTCAAAATATTTTGTATTATCCAGTTGGCATCAAGACAATTACCAACCTTACAATAAAAATTATTAACCAAGCAGGTAAACTTATTGACTTTGGAGGAGAAGAAGTAACTGTAAATCTACATCTTCGAAAACGTATATAATGGTTCTAGTTTTTTTCTCACCTACCAAAAACATATATAAGGAGATCTCCTTCTAAAATAATAACATCATCTAATCGTCGCTTCTTACAATCGCTAGGATTTAAAGTCTTGGTATAATGGAAATTCTTCATGTTACTGGTCAACCTTTTAATGACAACACCATTGAAGAATATCAGTTTCACACATATCAACCATACATTCCTGGGAAGTTGGGTTATAATGATGAAATACGTATTCCTATTCAAGATTTAGATGCATTTACATATCCAGCCAATAGTTATCTTTATATCGAAGGACGCTTACTCACACATGATAATCACACACCAACAAAACTAAAATTTATTAATAACAGTATAGCTTACATGTTTCGCGAACTACGTTATGAATTAAATGGAGTAGTAATTGACTCAGTACGTGATGTAGGATTGGTATCAAGTATTAAAAACTACCTGAGTCTCAACGAAAATCAAAGCCTGCAATTGGAAAACGCGGGTTGGTTTCCAAAAATGAATAGAATGGAAACCAATAATGAAGTCCCCAAAAACAGCGTGTTGGTGGATTCAAATGGACACTTTAACGTATGCATACCTCTAAGACTCCTATCAGGGTTCTTTGAAGATTTTAAGAAAATTATTATGAACATGAAACAGGAATTAATACTTATTAGATCAAATGATGATATTGATGCTGTAGTAAGCATAGATGAAACCGAACGACCAAAAATTGATATTAGTAAATTATATTGGGAGGTACCACATGTAACACCAAGTATACGAGAACAGATACGACTTAACAAGATTTCACATACAAATCAAGAATTACCTATTAAATTTCGTTCTTGGCAAATGATTGAATATCCTGCTCTAAACAACTCTACTCGCCATACATGGTCGGTGAGGACTAGTACAAAAATAGAAACACCTCGTCACATTATTGTTGCTTTCCAAAATAACAGAAAATCCAAATTGACAAAAGATATGAGTAAATTTGATCATTGCACTTTAAAAAATATTAAAGTATTTTTAAATTCTGAAAGATATCCCTATAATGACCTACAATTAGATTTTAAAACAAATAGATTTGCGAAACTTTATGAAATGTTTGGCAATTTCCAAGAAAGTTATTATCACATGGTGCTGAATCAACCCATATTTAATCCTCATGACTTTAAAATGATTGCTCCACTCATACATATTGACTGCTCTCGCCAAAAAGAAATAATTCAATCGGGATCAGTCGTGTTACGTATAGAGTTTGAGACAGATGAGCCAACAACCTCTGATATCTCGGCTTATTGTCTAATATTACACGAGAAAGAATTTACATATAATGCCTTAACTAAAATAGTAAAACAATTATAAATCGATATTATTATGCTTGACAGGTTTGCTTTTTTATTATATTTTTATACCGAGGCATGTGTTGAGACTGGACCTAATGAAACTTCCCGCATGAGGGGAGATGTTCATAATGTATGAGGAGAAATGGTATCTATAGTATTATATGTGAGTCTCATGCGCATGACTAAAAATTGTTTTATAAATACAAGTTAGATACCGCATTAACACACTCTTTAAAATGTGTCTAATAGTAGATGTGCAAGGTTTTAATATCGAAAAAAATAAATTTATCGCAAAAGAGCTGGCATTCTATGATGGCAAAAAAATTAGTCATTATTTTTTCAAACCACCATATCCAATGAGGTTGTTAAATCCAGAGTTCCATAAACAAGCTGTATGGTTAATGAATAATTATCATGGTCTTAACTGGAATAATGGATTTACCCCACTACATCAAGTTCGTGATATTATCCAATACTTGACAAGTAATGTTAATATCGTTTATGTTAAAGGAAAAGAAAAAGCTCAGTATATAAAAAAGTATAGTTTGGCACCAGTAATGGAATTTGATGAACATCCAGCTTTGGAGAAAATGGAACCTACATGTCCTTACCATTTAAATAATATTGGTGTATGTGCACTATCTAATGTATTTAACTTATACAACAATTTTATTATGCAATAAAGATTTTTTCTTACCTAATGTTTTATTTAAGTAATAAAAATACCTTATTAAAAAATAATACTTTATTAAATAATTACTACATTCAAACGATATAAGTGTTAGTTAAATTTTCAAGCGCAAACCTGCATAAACGACAACTGGATTGAGCAGGGGCGAATCCTTCTAGCTCTGTTCTCCATTCGGGACGATTGAAGTGTACAAAACATGGAAGTCGAGCTCGAATTTCGAAATCCTGTACAAATTTCTCGGGTAGTAGATACCAAGCCTTTAATAGTTCCAATGGGTCAATACATTTTCTAATGTACGGTATCGTAAAGCTTTCCAATTCTGTTTTTGTAAACATGTACAACGGTTTTTGTGGATGCTGATTCATCACAATTCTTTTCGGACAACATTCCATTATTGTTAAAACGGTTAATGTTTTTAAACACCAAGTCTATCCACTTTTGCTCCTCGACTGTAGAAATGAAAAATAGTCTATTTTCTTCTTCCGGTGAATAAACTTTTCCACTACGCAAGCGCATCACTTATACTAAGTCTTGAAAAGTTTTTAAACATACAAAGTTTATTTTGATATTCCCTTTTTAACTGGTTAATAATTTTATGTAACTTTTTAACATTTCTTGTTTTTTCGTAAAATAAAATATCGCGTTTTATTCTTTTAATATCTGCACGAAACTGATCGACTCGTTCACGAAACTTTTTTGAGCGCATACTGTTCACATTAACGAGCTTTCAAAACTCTTATATCCCTCTACTCTGAGTGACTTGCAGACCCCCACTCCTAATGATATAGTAACACTAGATTGTACCACATCCCCCACGCATCGCAAGTTCCCCACTCAAACTAATTAGCATACTTATAGTATAGTTTTGTGTTCAAAATATAAGAAACAAGAGAAACATGTCGTATAAATATTGTGATAATTTGGATAGTCAACCTAGTGGTGACGAGTGGGATATATTTCCGACACTCTCTTTTTATATTGTACGACAAAAGCTGTGCCTTATTTGTCGTAAAATGTCTGGAACTAGACTTATTCCAAGAAATTTAATGTTTAAAGGGTGGAAATTGGTATTTGAATTTTGCACATTTTGTAGTGAAACTAGACCCATGGGATTATCTCATCGAAACGTAGGATATCGTGATGGGTTATTGGAATCTCCACCACATAAATGGGACTCCCCACGGCCTGTGTTAGATTTACTATAAATAGATGTTAAAACCTTGGTAGAGATTATTAAAATGGTATCATTAGACTTTATTGTTTTACAAGCAATTCTGGGAAATCTGCTTTTAATCCAGCAACCAATCAATGTTAGGGAAGTTTTTGTGTGCTTTGACAGTAATGGTACACTAAATGAAACATGGCCTGAGACATGGTCAAGAATGGAATCATATCCGGGAAACCATTTTTTACCAACTTTACAAGCTGAAATACCACTAAACAGCACTAAATATAAATTGCGTTTTAGACATATGAGTGGTAGAAGCAGTGACTCCAAATGGTTAGAACTTTATAATGAAAGATTTAAAAAGGATAAAGTTATATCTCCAATATTTTATTATATAGCTATTTGTTCTACTTTTTCTATACTTGTGGTATTAATAGAATTTTTTAAGATTTTAAATAAAAAGATTTGTTTATATACATGTGTTTTATTGATACATACAAATATACAATTATTATACAAAATTTACAAATATGAATCATATTGAAAGGAATTGACTTTAAAAAGTTCATCCAAAGGAATATTTTCTAAATCGGATAATGCCGGAGCGTCTAGCAGCTTATTCCCAAATGTTATAAGGTCATCTATATTACCATTATGTGAAGTGATTAAAAAATGCCCCCACGCAAGTGTTTTTACGTCACCGTTTATAACATAGCGTTTGTCATCCTTAGCAGATAGTGCAACTTTATTTCTAAGTTCTGTATATATGGTGTGTAAATTAGACACAAATACATACATTTTTCTAAATATTACACCACCTTTTTTTACTAACAGAACGTAATCACTCATTTGCAGTTGTGTTTTGGTTATGTGTTTTGAAATGCCTTTTGCTTTTTTTATTAGTTCATTTGCTTCTATACAATAAGCTTTAGCACCTGTACCATAAAAACATTTAATGGGTATAGATGCAAATTCATCTTTCATTTTTCCTAATATTGAAGGGGTTTTCGGTATCCCGTGAATATTATAAGTCGGATAGTTGGAGGTGTCGAAATGTTCTAAATTTCTTTTCATATCCGCATAGAAATTGGGGGTATATATCTCCATAATCAAGGAGTCTGTGTCTGTGTATAACAAGTTTGCAGCTTCTCCATACTTCTTTTTGATGTATCCATAGTAAAAATCATATATCACAATTTTTGATAAATCTAAAATTGTAAATCCAACATAGAGAGGCTTATCGTAAACTATTTTGGTTTTACCCAAATGAACCGCAACCAAATTTTCATTAAACACAGAACAAGACTTGAATTCTGGTTTCGAGATAAGTGCCCTGGCTCCCAACGAATTTGTTTTGGTTTCCCACCGAGTACAAAGGCGGATATCCTTTCTTTTTTCGAGATTCTCTAAAGTTTTTCCGAATATCGCATTATTTAGCAATTTAAAGAGATCCCGCTCAAACTCGTTTTTGGCTTTGTTTCTAAGTGATGTGTTTAGGTCAATATATTTTTTTAGCCATGGTGATTGCGAAAACTCTAGTATACGATGAATCCTTTTTAGTACCAGACCATACTTAAGACACTGTTTAAGATTGCGATAATGAATGACGTATTTAGTTTTATTGTTGAGATTTGGTATAAGTTTAGGATATTTGCTTCCTGGTGGTACCATGCTTTCGGGGCAGAATGGCATATCATTATGTGCAGAATGTAAATGAGCTGGATATTCCAAATCTACTTCCAACACATACCCTTTATCCGCATCATCTTTCACCGAAAAACAGTTAAAGTTTTCAACATCCGTTACCCATTTGAAATGTCCATATGGAAGATATTGACACATGGCAGCACCATATAAATTTGTGGCATCTAGATACATGATGTAAGACTCGGGTTGTTGAGGATCAAAGTTGGGTACATAATGATTATTTGCCACTGCTTCTCTTTTACAACATTGTGCCACACCTCCTCGTACTCCTTTCTTTAAAAAGTGTACCATGTCAATGTCGGTAAGAAGCTCCAGTTCAATTTTGGTGTATCTTAACATGGCATCCCAACTTAGTGCAGGAGCTGTTAGGTAGTGACAAGGATCTAAATTGTATTCTTTGTGACATATGTTTCTAAAGTTCTCAAACACGTCAGCTAATAATAAGACATCTGAGATTAGGTACAACATAGCATAGTCACTAATAGATTTACAATCAAATGTGTTCCATACATCAATTGCTCTTGCATAATCGTCATCAGAAATGTCTTGGTTAGTTAGATTATTGTAAAAATTTTCTTTGGGCGGTAGTGTTTTTTTCTTTGAGTTTGTCAAATCCATCCATATATGAATAAGGAAAAACACCCTTGCGTCTCACAAGTTCAAATTGTTTAGTATCTGGGAAATACTTTCTAATTTCTATACATTGCTCTGAGTTTAAAGTTGCGCTCAGAGTATCTAAAGATTTCGCCAAAAATCTGTATGAATCAACAAATTTCAAATAAATATATTTGTGTGGGTCCTTTTCTACCAATATTGATTTAGAAATTGTTATATATTTTTCTTTGGTCTGGGCAACTACTGAAACTTTTTCACCAGCTGTTGAAAGCTCTTTAACAAATAGATGACAGTCATAATTGCTCATATTGTGTAAAAATACAGGTATTGAATTTGAGAGTTTGTAATTTATATTACAGGAATTATGAGCTGGCCCAAGATATTTTGAAGTTAAATGATGATGATCTCTTACTTTATGATTAAAAGGATTAAAGGGTTTTTTACACAAGTAACATTCAGTAGCGCTCACATGTTTTTCAAATTCTTCTTTTGTTAACGGTAACATTGGTTTAATATGTTTAAGGTGATTCGTGTATAGTTCATTTACTAAACACTCTAGTTTCTGTATAAATACTTTGGGAGCATCCTCTCCTTCATATTTTATTAGTTTTGAAAGTGAATCATCATAGTTGCATTTAAGGTAAAATGCAAACGAATATGCTTGGTGTTCAGCTGTTTTGATTGAATATGAGTTTCCATTAAAAGGTTCAGCATAATCTATGGGCTTAAGCAAACTTTCAAAGTCCGCATACACAACAAATGGTACAGGCAACATTTTTTGAATGTTGATAAATTTTAGTATATTTTCTGGCACCATTTCGCCAAACTTATTTATCTTAGGACTTGATGTGGGAAGTTCTGTGTAAATATGTAAACAGTCGCTCTTTTGGTGATTATTGAGCTTTTCTTCTTTGGTAAAGAATTGTAGACATCCATCACATAAATATTCTTTGCGAGTCTTTTTTGTTTTTTGACTTTTTACAAGTCTGACCAAGTCTAGAATCAGACAATAATGACTTTGTTTATCATTTGTTATAAGCAAAAGGTTTACATGAGTGGCATGACGATTACTTGTAAAGTAAAGTGGGCCAATTATTTCATATTGCCTTTTATTATTTACGAAATTGGATTCTAGCCCATAAACATTTACTGAAATATTATTAAGGGTCTCAAACTGTTTAATATCTTTCAGTTTCATCGGAAAGTCAATCCCTTCAAAATTTAACAAAGTATCATACGGTGGATATGATTCTGGTTTGCTTGGGTTGCCAACGGGAGGAAAAATAGCTGCGTTAACACTCCACGCAAAACACTTATTATCTCTGTTTTCGATATTTAAAATAGCATGTTTTCTTACTATGGGTATTGGGAGACGAATATATGTTGATGCAGAAATAGAGTTAAATTTGTTTATGTTAACATCTAAAAACATTATTTCCTGTAATGCCCAATTTGAATCTTTTTCTTGAAATTCTGAGGCTTGCGTCATCAGTGCTTTCTTAAAATCATCAAATGTTTCTTCCATCTCAGTGCTAATAGATATAATTGTATTGCACGTGTTCATGGACTTGATATCTGATAGGCTACTATCAGGTTTTAGATAAAGACTAAATATTTCAAAATTTACCTTTATGATATTGTGCAGATGTAGATATTCCTTCAAGATGTTCAAAACTTTGGGTTTAACATCATTTAAAAATCCATGATAATCCATTTTCTTATTACTATAAAAACGATAAGATGCGATTCTGTTTTTAAACGCATGTGTTAATTTGGAAACACTGGCATCTATCACTTCCAATCCAAGTGGTCTTAATCTTTTTTTGGGAATATAATAATCCCCATTATGCTCACTATCACTATTCACATTTCTGTATTTACATGTTTTCCTGTGTCGGGAGAGGTTATCTGAGCGCGAAAACGATTTATTACACATAGTACACGTATTCATGATTCTCGATAAACTACTGAGGAGTTCCGCTTATTTGCCTTAAATAGTATAATGATATTATGAGAATGTTACCCCCACCATGCTATTTTCAGACATTGGTCATTGATCTTGAGTAGAACTGATGTTGTCTAGACTATTGCGTGTCGTTCACCCCAATTTTTAGCAATTAATCATTAATCTTAAATAGACCAGATGTTTTCTAGACACCCACATGTTCAGGGGCTTATTTAATTGACCCTTGTTTAGTAATTAATTAATTATAATTATTTCATGGTTCTAATTATTCATTGTTGACCAAATGTTGTCTCTAGACACCAAAATGTTGATATAGTTCACCCTTTAGCTCTATTTTAGATGTGAGAAGCAGATAATTATAACACCCCCCTCCAATACATACAGAACCCACCTATCTCCACTACTTGAAAATATATAAAATGATACACTTGTATTTTTTGTGAATTAAAATGGTGTTAGAAAACGAATACCAAGCTATGGATGAAGAAGTTATAAACCCTTTGGATGCCATACTTGAATTAGAAGACAGTGACAATGTCTCCACGGATGAAAGTTTTGTTTTTTCGGTATCTACGGAAAATCTATCAGATTTGGATGAAATTGAAGTGATAGATACTGATTCCGCCGAAGTGGACAACAAAATTATGCAAGTGGATGAGGTCAATAATGTGCGCTTTTTGGCATACGAATGTAGAGAGCCAGTTTGTTTGACTCAACATTATTATATTATACACAATCAAAGTCTTTGTCCATCGTGTTTTTTTGAAACTCTTAGGGGAGTACCAACATATATTCACACGAATCATATAACGGAACATTCTAGTGGAACTGCGGATAATCTGAGTGCACGTATTTGTGCGACTTGTAATAAAAATTTATACATTTACTGCTTATCAAAATACTGCATTGTTTGCAAATCTATAACAATAAATACACCATTTTAAAAACTTTGTGTCTTTTTTTTAGGCTCTTTTATATATAATATTTATCTTTTATTAGTTTTCATAAATACAGCGGTGGGAATATGTTATTTACCTGCTAGTAAAAAAATTAGCACTTTTGTATTTAATTTTAAAAAAATGAATTATATATTTTTGAATTGGTTATTTTTTTTTCAAATTAGTAATATATGAGAATATATTGTTTTAACAAAATTTCTGTAGATGGGGTTTACTACCTTTATTTAAAATGATTAGGTAAACATTTTTTTTCAAGTTTTGACTACACCTGTATTTGCGAAATAAGAATCCAAAATATTTTTTCTTAGTTTTAATAAATAAAGCGGCAAATAATTTTTTAAATTTATTTAATTTATTTTTTGGTTATAATAAACTTAACTCCGTCAATGGTTAAGTGAACTTGAAACGAAAATACAAAAGAGGTACCTACCTGGTGCTGCCTTTTCGACGTGCAGTTCCCTAAGGTATGTGGGTCAAACGCGGTCAGTTTGTGTGTGTATCTGTGATCCGAGAAAGATATTATTTTGAATATATTTACTAGTTAAGAATATAGACGCTTAAAGTGTTTATGTTATTTGATATTAGCTTGGTGCAATGTTTGTGTTTAAGGTGTGTGATTTATTTTGGATTACATATTTTTAAAAAGGTATGTTTTTTTTTCTTATCTATTAAACATCACAAAAAAGAAAGTATAATATTTTGCTTTTAGAGGAAATAGTCATATCTTTTAAATAAATAAACGAATATGAAATTATATATAATATGTTAGGTGTGTGATTATTTATTTTGGAATACATATTTTTAAGAAAGTATGTTTTTTTTTATCTATTATACATCGCAAAAAGAAAGTATAATATTTTGCTTTTAGAGGTAATAGTCATTATTTTAAATAAATAAACCAACATGAAATTATATATATATGTGTGTATATATATATATATATATATATATATATATATATATATATATATATATATATATATATATAGGTACCTATATATAAAATTTTGTACTGATTTTTACCTACGTATTTTGGAAATGAAATAAAAAACCAAAAATGTTATAAAATTTTTTATTTTAGTACAATAATCCTTAGAAACTGTCAGTGTTAATATTTTAAAAATAAAAGTAAAACTTTGTATTTTTAGAATATTTTGTTTGACTATATAAAATTAATAGTATTAATTTATTAATTTTATATAATTTAACATTCGACAAACACTTTAGAACAAGATATAACAATTAAAAATGAAATTATATTCCAATAGCACAAGTTTGAATGTTTTTTAAACTATTTTATAGTGAACTTCATGGCTATCCAAAAATGATTGTTTTTCACTAACAAAGTTTTTAATAAGCACATTATATTCTTCATCCTAGCTTTGCACACTAGATTGCTTGCATTGAACACAATTTGTCACCCCGAAACAGATTATATTATGATTTTATGAAATTTTTACACTTTTAAACATTATTCCACTGGTTTGCATGTGTAAATAGACGTTAGAATTTGATTACAGATTGCAATGTTCTTGTTGACACTAGTTAAGCTCTGTAGAGCTCTATCGCGTTTCCTTTCATACGCACTGATTTTTTTAATTAATACTTGTCTATGAATTTCTTGGCTTTCCAAGAAACGCTTATTTTCACCAACAAAGTTTTTAACAAGCACATTATATTCCTCATCTTGGCTTTGCACATTTTTGTCGATTGTATCAAAATTAGTCGTCGTGTTAAGGTCTATTTTATCTGCATTACTTTGACCAGGCAATACACATTCTTCCATGCTTTCATCAAAGTCCCCTTCTTGAATGATATTTTCTATTTTTTTTTCTTCTAAACAGGTATCACCTTCATCTTCGCTTTCCGATGAAATGTTTTCATATTTGCTCTCGTTTGGAGTCGAAGATATTGTGACATGCTCTTCGAATTCTTTATATTTCATAGGTTGGTGATGACGGATGTCCCCCTCAATTAACTCCAGAGAAGAGTTTAACACTTCTGCAAACATCTTTCCTTTTGGTGACTTTTTAAAGTGCGAAATAATCTTCGCGCTGGATTTTGAACTTTCTGGAACCGGAAACTTTACTTTCATTTTTATAATAGTAATACCGACACTTTCTAAGGATTATTTTACTAAATTAATCTGCAGTACTCGGCTTTTTATAACTTTTTGAAAAAGTGGAAAGGGCAGACCAATCTAAAAGTATTAAAATTGCTCCCTTTTAGCACATTTTTTAGCGAAAACTCGAGATTAATCACTTAATAGCATATGATTATACATTGTTACAACCCTAATGTGCTAGTTACCCTATATAGATTTCAATTAAATTTTAATGACCTTTTAATTATAATTAAGAGTTTTCTCATATTCTATAACACTTGTTATTTACCAATTCACATATTTGTTGGCAACTTATCGTGGATCTAAATTTGCAAAATATTTACCATAATTAGAATAGGGAATCGCTTATACGGGCACCCTGTATTATACATATCTTGTATAGATAAAACTCCAAAACCTCACCCGCAAATATGTGGGTTCTACAATTGCGCTCGAAAAATGTTAATTATATTCACCCCATGTAATTTTTGTTAATACTACATGTACCATCTGTTTGGTTTAAAAACCAGACAATATTTCCGTTTTAGAATTAAGGGTTTTATAACGATGGAATAGCAGATAACACGCTGAATTCATTTCTATTTAATAAATATATGTATAAAAAGCAAAATGTTATAAAATGAAGTTGTTTGTATTTTAAACAATTTTATATAATCAACCTATAACGTTCTACGTCTTTTAATGCCATCTCTTCATGCTTCTCTGTCTCTCCACAACTCGTCTCCAGGGTGTTCTTCCATATCCTTGTCTATTCCTTCCTATCAGCTTTTTCTGAGTCTTCTTCTTCTTCTTGTGGAATTCGGGTCTCACGCATTCTTTGAACGTTGAACAGACAAGTTGTTTGGTTTTAATTTCATCAACTATTGTGTGTGTGACTTGCATTATTTCTCTTATTCTTTCATTTGTCACTCATTCCAGTTTTGATCTTCCCACAGATCTTTACCAGAAATCCATTTCAGTAGCTTCTAGCATTCGTTTTGTTTTTTTCTTTCAATTGCCACACTTCACACCCATATGTAATTATACTTTTAACTACGGTGTCCTATATTCGCTTTTTACCGTTGTTTGTTAAATTGTTAAACAATTTTAAAGGATATTATAAAATTAACATTTTTTGCCTTAACAATCCTTATAAATATTGAAATTACGTGCATAACTGAATATAAATCCAACTGATAACTACATAATGTAATCAACAAACGCCAAAATATCAGTATTGTTTATAGACTACTCTAAACATTTTATTTGTCACAACCCGTAAAATAAAAATTAAAAAACGTCTCCATTTTAGTTTTTATAGACTTTTAAGGTTTCCTTCCCTGAATACTCTTCATGCTTCTCTGTCTCTCCACAACTCGTCTCCAGGGTGTTCTTCCATATCCTTGTCTATTCCTTCCTATCAGCTTTTTCTGAGTCTTCTTCTTCTTCTTGTGGAATTCGGGTCTCACGCATTCTTTGAACGTTGAACAGACAAGTTGTTTGGTTTTAATTTCATCAACTAATGTGTGTGTGACTTGCATTATTTCTCTTATTCTTTCATTTGTCACTCATTCCAGTTTTGATCTTCCCACAGATCTTTACCAGAAATCCATTTCAGTAGCTTCTAGCATTCGTTTTGTTTTTTTCTTTCAATTGCCACACTTCACACCCATATGTAATTATACTTTTAACTACGGTGTCCTATATTCGCTTTTTACCGTTGTTTGTTAAATTGTTAAACAATTTTAAAGGATATTATAAAATTAACATTTTTTGCCTTAACAATCCTTATAAATATTGAAATTACGTGCATAACTGAATATAAATCCAACTGATAACTACATAATGTAATCAACAAACGCCAAAATATCAGTATTGTTTATAGACTACTCTAAACATTTTATTTGTCACAACCCGTAAAATAAAAATTAAAAAACGTCTCCATTTTAGTTTTTATAGACTTTTAAGGTTTCCTTCCCTGAATATTTTGTTTTATTGACTCCGTCCAGTGTTTCATTATTTATGATTTTTTATACCCGGCTATTTATATTCCTCATATTTACTGATCGTTTCTCCTGCATCTAGGATCAAGTTCTGACGATATTCATATTTGGTTTTTTTATTTTTTTCCATTTCTTCTTATACATATCATATATTTATTGATTCAAAATTAATATAATTTCTTTTTTGTTATTTGAGTTAATGGCCTTTTAATGTTACCCAAACGTTTACCCCAATTTAAATAATGTCAAATGAGGGTGCCAGAAATAATTCGTTGTCGTTAATTAAACTATTATCCTTTTCAATTTACTCAATTGGTTAGTCTAATTTGAATATTGTTGGGTGTTCAACTGGCTGGCTTTTTATATTTAATGGAGTTAATTAAACTAATCATATTATTCTGCGGGGTGGGTAGATTGACCAGTGCTTAATTGGCAATTGCTGAATTATTTTTGACCACGATATTGTGTACAATCTTAATTCGCTTTACCCTATTTAAAATCACCCACCCTCATTTTGCATGCAGTAATATCTTATATCACCCCACTCTATTTTAGATTACTCTAGGGTAATTTATAATTAATTATTGTTATAATTAGTCATTTTGACCACGAAATTGTGTACAATCTTAATTGGTTAATTCGCTCCACCCTATTTTAAGTAACCCTATTAAATCTTGTCTAGACCGGCCTCGGTTCATTGACCCCCTCCTCATTTTGCTCATACTAATACACACTACTTTTAAATCTAGTATAAAAAATTGTTTTTACATAAAACAAAACATTTATTTTCATACAAAGGCGATTACTCTTTTTCAAGTACTTTAAAATCGTCCATTATTTTTCAAATTGGATGATTAGCTTATAAATCAATAAAATCTCTAATCTCCTTTTACACTGCATACTTTGAAATGATTAATCACTGCATCGAATTATATTGCTTCGTAAATTAATCAAACATTGCTAGGCCGGTCGATTTACGCCAATTCGAATAAAAAACCGCCATTAGTGTTCAGCCATTTGTAAGTATGACAGAACTAACATTTGTTATTGTTTTGATTATTATTACTTGTAGGAGGAAGCTTAAATCGTAATAAGCTTTTTATATTTCTACCACTTGTAAAAGATATTATTGAAATATCGGAATTATTTTGGATGTTTGCAATAATTCTGGTATTTTTTTATTAATTTTTTCGCAATAAATACGAAAGAAAGGAACACCATGAGCTCTTAATATATTTATTTATTTATTTATTTATCGTATGGCAATTACAACACATTTAGAACAAAATTACAAACACTAGTAATATAGGTATATGAAAAACTTTAAATAGTTACAAACAAACATCAAGTGTATTAACATAATCAATTAACTCTGAAGTTGCAAACAAGAAGTCTTCAGGGCTACCATTGTAGGATCTTGACGGACACTCTTCAATAATGTGGTCGATCGTTTGGTTCTTCCCACAGTCACATTGAGGAGAAGGATTCTTTCCCCATTTATGTAGCATGTATGCACATCTGCCATGTCTGGTTCGGATCCTGTTTAGAGTGGACAAGATCAAATCCTGGTGGCTTGTGGGTAATGCAGGGCATGTTATTTTTCCATGCATTCCATTCTTGGGACCATGCATTCGTGATGTCAACTCCTCATGTATCATTCTTGCCATTTTCATTGGTGGTTTTCTAGAACGTAGACGGGTATTTCGTGCATTCTCGGTATCTTCGTGGATCGGCAGGTTTATATTTGTTCATGATCTTTTTGTATTCACGTGTAAGTGCGTCAACTCGTCGTAAATGTGGAGGTGGAATGTTACTTAACACTGGAACCATTGGGTGGGAGTTGATTTAATTGTGCCAGCTATCATTCTCATATTGCTGTGCAGCTGAGTGTCGACCTTTTTTTACGTGTGGACTGTGTAGCCAAACAGGGGCACAATATTCAGCTGTCGAAAAAAACAAGGGCTAAGGCAGTAGAGCGGAGAGTGGAAGCCGATGCTCCCCAGGTGGTACCGCAGAGCTTCTGTATAATGTTATTTCTTGTACTCAACTTTTGGGCAGTTTTTGTTAAATGCTCTTTAAATGATAGCGTTCTGTCTAGTGTTACGCCCAGGTACTTCAGTGTTCTGTTGTGAAAAAGTGTGGTATTTGCAAACCGTATGTTGAGTTCCTTTCCAGTAAGTTTGTTGTTAAGGTGAAAGCAACTAACTTCTGTTTTTGATGTATTTGGTTGAAACTGCCACTTGCGAAAAGCGAAAATATGGGCATCTTAGTATATGAATGGATATTTCAGGAGATACATAACTGATAATTAATTATTTATGTATTTACTCCCATTTTTTCCTTCAAGAAATAACGCAGAAAGTAAAAAAAATGCAGTTTTTTTAAATTTTTGTATCCTTGGAATAATCTCTTTGAGGTTTATTACACCAGTTGAACATTTATGCAATATATTCAGTCTAAAGCTATGTTTGTATTTTAAAAACGTAGTAATAAATGAAATCTTATATTTTCCAATAAAAAAAAAATTCTTTTCCTCAACACATTCAACAAACGTAAACATGTCACCTTCCTGGTTAATATGTTTGCCTACTTTAAATTTAGAACTATCATCATATCATAAATCTGAAACCAATCCACAAATATTTATAAGCAATTATAATAGAATACTTTCTTCTTTTCCTGAATATATTTAAGTTTACACAGATGCATCTAAACAATGTCTGGTGTAGGATCATCATTTGCTATGAGAGGACATAATAAAAAGTTTCAAATTGCCCACAGAATCCACTGTGATAACAAGAGAAATGTGTACAATATACAGAGCTCTTAATCACATACAAACAGTAAAATCAGACAAATTGCTTATTATTACTGATTTTAACAATTCCCTCCATATACTGTCAAAAATGTACATCTTCAACACGATTGCTAAATTAATTAAAAACAAAATGCAGCAGGTGGAAAACAAAACATTAGTCTTAGTGTGGGCACATCATCATATATAGGCATTAAAAGAAGCGAACTTCTTCTTCTTCTTACGGTGCCTGTCCGTTCCGGATGTTGGCGATCAACATAGCTATCCTAACCTTGCTTGCTGCCATTCTGAATAGTCCGGTTTTCGATGTATTAAACCTCTTCTTCTTCTTTTCCCTGGTCCTCTCTTTCCAAATACCTTGCCCTAAAGAATGAGTTGCAACAATCCGTATCTCTGTTCATTACTCATAACATGGCCAAGATATTCTAGTTTGCGATCTTTGATGGTGCTAATAATCTCGCATTCCTTATCTATTCTACGTAGGACCTTAACATTAGTCACACGATCCACCATGAAATTCTGAAGATACGTCTATAACACCACATCTCAAATGCCTCGAGTTTTCTTAAGGAAGCTTCGGAAAGTGTCCAGGCCTCTACTTCGTATAATAAGGTAGAAAAGACATAGCATCTAATGAGAGAGATTTTGGTAGCAAGTGGTAAATCATGACTTCTGAAAAGAGACTTCATCATTATGAACGCTGATCTCGCTTTTCCTATGCGTTGTTTTATTTCACTGGAGTGATCCCATTGGCTGTTAATGTTGGTACTAAGGTATGTGTAGCTGTCCCCTCTGTCAATTGGATGTTGGTTAACCAAAAGCTGTGTATTTAATATTTCGCGCTTACTGACTACCATGTACTTTGTTTTCTTCGTATTAAGATCAAGTCCGTGTTCTCTACTTATATTTGATATACGCGACATTATTCTTTGCAAACCGTCCAGACTTGGCATATCTAATGTTGTTTAGACGCATTCCGTTGACTAATACGCCTTTTTGTAGTTCTCCCAGCGCTTGATCAAAGATATATTCAGAGTAAATATTAAATAACACCGGGGACAGAATACATCCTTGCCTCACTCTTCTATCTATGGATACTGCCTCTGTTGTCAATTGATCATACACTTTAATATTGGCTGTTTGGTTGTAATATAAATTATAGATGATTCTCAAGTCCCTATCATCTAACCCCAATTCTTTCAAGATGTTTATAAGTTTATTATGCTTTACTCTATTAAATGCCTTTTTGTGGTCGATAAAACAAATATACACATCACAATTAACATCCCTGCATCTTTGCGTAAGCACTTGGACAGCGAATAGAGCCTCTCGGGTGCTAAGGAATCGTGGAATCCAAACTGCGTCCATGATACTTGTTCTTCGCATTTTTTATATATTCTGCCGTGTATCACTTTCAAGAACGTCTTAAGTAAGTGGCTCATTATGCTAATTGTTCTGTAGTCTTCGCATGTCTTGGCATTTACTTTTTTTGGTATGGTCACGAAGGTCGACTTTAATCAGCTTTGGGGTATTTTTCCAGTTACGTATATGTTGTTGAATACAGTTGTTAACCATTTTAATCCTGTTCATCCATAAGTTTAAGGAATTCTGCACAAAACTCGTCAGGCCTAGCGCTTTAACCACCTTTAGTTTTTTTAATAGCTGACGTGATTTCTTCAATGGTAATCGGGGGTCCTGTTTGGCATTTAGTGTCTTGAATGGTAGTCTGCCTTTCATCTGCAAAAGTTACTTCCACATAATTCTTCCAAGTGTCTAGTTTTTCTTCCACAGTTAACAGTGGTTTGCCTTGGTTATCTGCCAAACACCCAATTCTTCTAGGTTTGTATAAGCCTGCGTCTTCTTTAACTTTTTATGCATATTAAATGTATCGTGTTTATGTTGCAATTGCTGTATTTCCGAACAGTATTTTCTTAGATGTGTATCCTTAGCTATTCTAATAGCTTTTTTGATCTTTTTATCGATTCTGTTTAATAATGACAATGTCTTGATCTTTGAACTTTCGCCTCTCTTCCATCATATCTAGAATCTCATTTGTCATCCACGATTTCTTCTTAATTTTTGGTGGTTTGAGAAATTTCTCTTGTATGTCTTTTGAAACTGTATGTAACTTTTCTAGCTCCTGGTCCATTACATCCGATTGAATAACGGTATTCAAATTGTTCTGTATATACTGCTTTACACTGTGTTCTGTGTGTTGGTCTTTTAATACCTTGATGTCGAATTTTGGAATGACACTACGTCTTTCCTTCTTTAGCCTTAGCCTAATTTTACCAAGCAGTGGGTTATGGTCTGATTTGATATCAGCTCCGGGGTATGTCTTGACTGATGTTATGCTGTTCCGGAATCTTTTATTAATCAGAATGTATTCTATTTGATTTTTCACTATGCGGCCTGGAGTATCTTGAGGTAATTTCCATGTGTATAATCTTCTGTGTGGAAGTTTGAAGTAAGTGTTAGTAATCGCAAACTCTTCTTCTGCTACAAATTAGCTGAAGTGAACTAGCTGATAAAAATGCTCGAGAAATATCAAATTCCTCAAATATCAAACTGATAATTAAACCATTAGCAGAAGATCTCAATCCGTATTTTAAACTAAAGCTGATAGGTAGTTGAACTAAATGTTGGGAAGGAAAAGTTGAAAAAAATTCAATCAAATTTTGGACGATGGAGTAACAACGACTCTAGCCATTTCCTTCGGGTTATATTAACTAGAGTCCGATTAGGACACAGCAAACTCACACATGAATATCTCATGAAGAGGGAATCTCAACCAAAACATACGAGTTGTGACGTGCCGTTAACAGATAAACACGTATTAACGTAGTATCCCAAATATAGTGCTTAAAGACTAACTAATTAAATCCATCAGTTACTAAATCGACTTCAGTTTAGTTTCCCGTTTTAATAAGCGCTTTGCGTAGTGACTGGGCGATATTAGACTTTTTAAATCATGTGACACAACATGGCGTCTGAGGGCAAACAAAGCATTGTTTGTCCGTTGTTTTTCAGTATTTTCAGAGTTTTTTGTGATTGAATAATATTTTTGAGATGCAAAGTGACTAATTAAAGACATTAGTGCTTGAAACTCTTGATATCGTTAAAGGGTAGGCTGCAAAATCTAATTTTTTTTATTTACAAAATAGGAGTGTTTGTTTTTTTTTATTTATTAAGTAAGATATTTATTAAAAGATATCAAGTGAAGCTGAAGTTGGTAAATCATGTAGACCCTCTCTCATTATTTTATTTTCAAGAAATAGATATAGATAAAATATGGATAATGTTTCTTATTTAGTTTTAACACACAGCTGCTACACTGAAGAAAAAATAAAGGCCCACAAAAACTTGCATTCGTTCAAGTATTTTGAGTCTGGTTTTGTTGTAAATTCTGGGACAAAAATAATTAATAGTTACTTTATTTTATTGGAAAAAGTATGTTTTTAGAACTGTCTGGGCTGGTAGAATTATTGATTAGTCAAATGATTTTACAAAGAGTTTTTTTTTTTTATATTTTCACAATACTATTTTAGGACAAACCTTCTCAGAAGCTAATTGCACATGTGTGGCTGGCAATAGTGAAGTTTGTAGCCATATGGGAGCAATTTTATTTACAGCTGCGTATGCAAATAGAAGAAAGGCTAAATTATCTTACAAAGACTTACTTAGTAGATGGACAGTGCCATCAATATCTTCACAAGTGCCCTTGGTACTAGTTGCATCTGTTGCATCTCTTCGTCAGTTATTTTCGTCGGACATTTTAGTCTGCATCCATTTTAGTTAAAATGTTCAAAATATTCAAAATTATGCAAATAACTTTAAAACAACTCTTTGTCAAATGTGTAAAATCATTAGCCACTTACGGAACTGTAATTGGCTATGTCAAGCTCAAAAAGTCAACCAAGTCTAAGCAATGTTGACAACTTTGAAGTGCCAAATTTAGAAATGTTACGGTTTGGAACTAAAAAAATATATCGCTTTGGAAAAGAAATCAGTTACAAGACGAAAAAAACTCGAATTGTTGTACTTTGGAATTTAAATAAGTACCTTCTTCTTCTCTTCTTAGTCGTTAACCTGATGCAGGTATCGTGATATCATGAAGCTGTTAGGTAATTTTTCCAATGTTCCTCCACGTTTTTCTATCTTCTGCCAATCTAGCACATTCTGACAATGGAGCGCCAATGGTAGCAACAATATGGTCCGTGTATCGTGTAGGAGATCTACCTCTACTTCTTTTGCCTTCTACTTTTCCCTGGATGGTAAGTTTTTCAAGACCATTTCTTCGAAGCACATGTCCAAAATAGCTTATTATCTGTTCTGTTATTTGTGTTCTTAGTCTTTTCTTTATGTTTAGCTGGACCAGTATGGATTCATTTGTTCTTCGGGCCACCCATGGTATTCTCAGCATTCGTCTCCAGCAGTACATCTCAAATACATCTATGTTCTTTTTGTCTTTCTCAGTAAGGGTCCAGCATTCCGATGCATAAGTAAAAACTGGAAAAACTAGACTTCTTACTAGTCTCATTTTTGTATCGGTAGTAATTTCATGGCTTTTCCAAATTTTTGTTAATTTTGCCATAGCGCTTTTTGCGATTGCTGACCGCCGCTTTATTTCTTCAGTACAGCCTCCTTTGTTGGTTATTAATGAGCCCAGATACACAAATTTATCTACAACAGCGATATTGTTTATCCTAACCAGATGATTTTGATTGTTGTTAGCTCTGTCAATTATCATGATTCTCGTTTTATCCCTGTTTATTTTAAGGCCCATCGATAAGGTTACGTCTTCTATCCGTTGTAGCAGGTGAATCAATTCAGTTTCAGAACTAGCGAGGATAGTAGTATCATCTGCATATCTCAAGTTGCAAATCTTCTTCCCGCCAATGGTGATGCCACCGTTCCAGTCCTCAGTAGCTTTCCGCATTATCCATTCACCATAGATGTTAAATAAAATTGGGCTTAGTATGCAGCCTTGTCTCACGCCCTTTGTGACCCTGAAACTGTCAGTTAGTTCCCCATTTATTCTAACTCTGGCATAATTGTTATTGTACAGGCTTTTAATTAGCAGTATCAGATGATTAGGGACTCCCATTTCAGACAAAACCTGCCACATTTTACTCCAGTTGACCAAATCGAAAGCTTTACTATAATCTATGAAGCACAAATATGTTGTGATGTTGAATTCTCTGGATTTTTCTACAATCTGCCGTACGTTTAAAATTTGTTCTCTAGTACCACGTCCTGGGACGAAACCTGCTTGTTCCTCCGCAATGTTAGGTAGTAAAAAGGGCTTTATCCTCTCGAGAATTATGTGTAAGAGTATCTTACTGCAATGCGCAATTAGAGCAATTGTGCGATAGTTGCTACATAAATCTTTCGCTCCCTTTTTATGTATGGGAATATATAGTGATTGTGTCCAGTCCTCAGGCCATTTACCTGTCTCCCACACTCTTTGACAAATTTGATGTATTATATCCACTCCAACGTCATCTAGTGCCCAAATCATTTCAATAGGTATGTTATCTGGACCGGCAGCTTTTTGACTTTTTTGCCTCATAATTGCTGCTTCAACTTCACTTTTGAGTACGTCAGGTTCCGTCGCAAAACTGGCATCTTCTTGTTGTGATGGGGCGTCTGTGCTTTCCTCCATCATCAGTCGTCCACAGTATTCTTTCCATCTGTGTAAAATATCTTTTTTAGAAGTGAGTAGAGTTCCGTTATCATCTTTGATAGCAGGGTAGTTTGGTGTAAAGGAACGTGTTATCTGCTTTATTTTTTTAAACATGTCTCTGGTCTCAGTTTTGGTTTTATGCCCTTCTATTTCCATGCAGATTTTGTTCAAGTGTGTGTTCTTGTCCTTTTTGCAGAGTCGTTTTATTTGACCGTTCAGCGCTTTATAGGCCTCTTTATCACTTTCACTGTTCAGTCCTGTGGCTTTTAAGCACTTCCTCTCCTGTATTTTAGTCCACGTGGAATCCGTTATCCATTGTTTCCTTCTTTCTTCTCTATCACTCTTAATATTTTTCGCAGCATTATGCAATATCGATTTTGTTTTTGTCCATATGCTGTTTGAGGACTCGTCTGGATTTAATGATTGTTTGAGGTCACATAGCTTTTGCATTGCGGCTTTTTTGTACGGATCGTTATATCTTAGATGCCATTTAGTTGTTGTATTTCCTGTTTTTGGACTGTTTCTTAACTTCATGCGGAATTCAGCTGATAAAAATTGATGGTCGCTATTACAATCTTTTCCTGGATAGGTCTTAACATCCTTAACAGCGCTCCTCCAACGGGTTTTTACCAGTATAAAATCTATCTGATTTCTGTATCTATTTCCTGGTGATATCCAAGTGTATAGTCGTCTTGGGTGATGTTGAAAGCCTGTATTAGTAACAAACAGGTTGTTGTCTATACAAAAGTGTAGCAAGCGTTCTCCTCTGTCATTTCTTTGGCCAAGTCCATATAATCCGACGGTCTCTCGCAAGTAATGATCTTCTGTAGTTACACCAATTTTAGCGTTGAAATCGCCTACGACTGCTGTGATTTCTCTATTTGGAAGCTTCCTAAGCGTCTGCTCCAACGTACTATAAAATGTTTCGATTTCTTCATCGTGAGCTTCGCTTGTTGGGGCATATGTTTGTACCACATTAAGATTAACTGGACTGGCATTCATTCTGACAACAATTATCCGATCGCTGACGGTTATGTATTCTTTTACGGAGGTTTTAAAGGCATTATTTACTATCACTGCGACGCCATTCCGAGATTCGTTATCATTGCCGGAGAAATAAATATCATTGCCATTTTTTGACGTAAAATGTCCTTTATTTTTCCAGTGGGTTTCAGATAGACCTACAATGGCATAATTGTGGATCTCGTTTTCCACTACATCCAATTTTCCGGGTTCCAGCAATCCTCGAATATTCCACGTACCGATTTTAAGGGTGCTCCATATTTTTATGTTTATTCCAGACTCAGAGTTTCCATGGCGTGCCTGGTTTCTCACAACATCATGGCCGGTAGCCCATTTCACACCATCAGCCCCGGACGCTGATTGGCGCCAATTGCTAGTTGGATCGCTCGGCATACTGATATGTTTAGAGGTCATCTTCATGATAGTTCTTGGGGCAAAGTAACGCAGTGGGGCCCCACTTCCTTCTGCGTGGTAGAAAATAGTTTAGAGTAAGGAAAGAAAATAGTGACCCGTCCGCCCTCGGAAACCTAATAGCCAATCGGGGTCAGAAAAACAAGAGTTGGCCAAGAGAGGCTGATAGGAAAGATAAAAGACACTTTACTCAAAGACTAGTTGAAGAAGAGTAAAATGTGAAGGTTCTCATGCAGCGCCAGATGTGCTTCATGAGAGTATGAGTATTAGTACACCTTGTGTTCCCGCTCATACATCGGGGTTCTGACTACAGGCAGTATAGCTCGTCCAGCATGCTATAGCAAGAAGAAGAGAGTGCACATCATCTCATATATAGAAACTAGTACACACCATCCCCATGGCCTGACCATTAAATAAGTATCCTTTTATTACAAAAAATATGTGTGACATCTTCACAGAGCGTTACTAAAGAGTTGTTATCCCTTAGAACTCTTAAATATTAGTTACTAAAGCACTGCACTAAAAACTTTACTTGATATCACTAAAATTCAGACTTATTACTCTTTGGAACTGGTGTATCGAATGTCTCGTAAGGTTTGACATGTCAGAGAAAGTATATAAACAGAAAGTTAATATATGTAACAATAAAACACTCAATCTGTTTTTCTATTCTTGAAAGCCCTTTTATGTTCTGCTATTCGTTTATCAAATTTCTACCAGTTTGACCGATGTAAGTTTTTGAAATTGTACACACCACTATGTAAGTGTTTTTTATTTTCGCTCTTGTTAAAGACAGTTAATAGTTAAAACAGTAATAGTAATCATGTAGTAATGGAGAGTTTTAATAATCTGTCATTAATTTAGAGCTGTTAAAAATATTGTAATATTGTTTGCTGTTCTGAATGAAATAATTAAAAAAAAGTGTAACCATATTTTAAAGTGAAAAAATAAACGTCAATAATAAATTATTTATTTTCGAGTTTTACTGTGATGACTAAAACCTCATTTGCTAGAACGTTATTTCCTAAATTTGATTTAGTAGTCATTAGTCTGAAAGTCGAAACGACAGATAAAGCAGTTCTAGTTTTATATTATTGGCAAATTCCCATTATAAATTAATTACAAATTCAAATGTATACTACACCGCAGCATATTAATTAAACGCAAAATACCTTTCGAATTCTAGCAAAATAGGATTTATTTACTCAGAATCTTGAAACTACGATTAAAATTGACAAGTAAATCGAACAATATATTAAAAGTTATGAAAGAAAATCGAAATGATTCATATAAATCAATATAAAAACACAGATAAATAGAAAAACCAAAATAAATTATCATAAGCAAACATTTTTTTTTTATAAAAAGTTGTTTCAAGTTTAATAAAAATCCTATTATAGTAAATGGGATGCGCTGATCACAATTCGTTGGCTAGTTTTTTTGTGGCGAAAGTGTGTTAAAATGCTTCATGGAAACTGACAAAAAACGGAGAAAATATTTATTGCAGCTTTATTTAATATAAAATTCTACGGCAAAATTAAGTTCTGCGCAGCTTCTTTAGACAGTCGTTAGTTGTTTTAAACAAAACTAGCGGACCAACTCGACATCATTTTTTAAATGAAATTTTTATTTTGCGAGAAAAATTAAGAGATCAACACAAACAATATAAGCAAGAATATACATAACATTCATCAATAATAATGCAAGTCAAAAGTGTATTAAATATCACGAAATATTTCGTCGAAAACAATGTTTTTTGTTACAATGTCTCCATTTTCTGAAAACTTTTGCTTGGCACCGGGAGTTATGTAAACTTTTACTTTTTACTTTTTAATAAAAATGAAAGCGAAAGTCGACCTCAAAACCGGAATGCAATTTTTAGTTCATCAAATGTCGACATGGATATCATTTAGCAGTTAATTTTGCATGCTGATCACGAATCCGGTGTCAGATCTTGACGTTTTATGCGCGTTTCGGGTCACTTGCGGTGTCGGATCGCAACCGGAAGTACATATTTAGATTCGTCTCGACGAGACCTTTCGATCCATATTTACATTGTGGGGTCTAAAACTTAAAGTAAATTTTAACTTCCGGTCATCTCAAAAGCGGAAGTGAATTTTTGTACCAAAAGTATATCTTGACAATCTCATACGTAGTACTAATAATATTCCGAAAAAATATTTTAATTATCTAATATGGTTTTTGAGTAAAGTGGTGGACAAGAAAAGGACTTAGCGTTTTAGTATATAAGATTGTTCTGTTTTTCATGAAAACTGCACTTTGTAGTTTTCTTTTTGTGGATTTTTGTGCAATTTCCGCTTTAAACCTTTGTGTTCATACCCAAGTATCTGGGAATCCTTAGCAATTGTTTTATTTAAATCATTACGATAGTATATATATTTATTCCAGCTTCTAGTTATGCTCACAATTATTTAGAACGAAGTGATTTATAATAAAAATAAAAGAAAAAATACATGCAATATATTAAAAATACTTGTCCAAAGCTTTTATATCATTACGTCCACAGCCGAGGCACCCAGGTTACACTAATGTTCAGTAAATCATAAAGCTAAGTGTCTATTTTTTTTAATAATCTTCTTCTTTCTCTTCTCTTTATATAGACATGACTCTGTTGTTTTTCAATGTGCCTTCAGTAAGTTGTCATTCCATCGTTTTCGTGCTCTTCCTACTGATCGCCTTCCTATTGGGGAACCGTCTCTTACCGTCTTTACTACTCTATTTGTTGTCATTCGGCTTATATGATCTTTCCATTCTACTCTTCTATTTCTTACTCAGTTTTTGATGTTCTCCAACTTAGATTTATGTCGTATATCTGTAGTTCTAGCTCTGTCCCATAGTGTCTTACAATGAATTTTTTTAAGTATTTTTATCTCTGCTGTTTCTAACCTTCTTTTTGTTCTCTTTGTGTCAGGTCTTGTTTCTGCCGCGTATGTTATTATTGGTCTGATAACTGTTTTGTAAATTTTGCCTTTCGTTTCTTTCCCGATATTTCTATCTCTATATTGTTTCATTTAGGCAGCCTGCGGCTATGTTTGCTCTATTCACTTGATCTTCCACGTCGGTTTAGAGCTTTCCGAAGCTAGATAATGCGATGCCTAGATATTTAAATTTCATCAGTTCTGTTCTATTATCTGACCTTCCAGCTCAAATTTATATCTAAGTAAATTTGCTGTTGTAACCATGAATTTTTGTTGGGGAAATTAAAATTTTCTGGCTGTTATATTAAATTGGAGCATCGTTGTAAATCATCATCCCTTTGATAGAGTTGTATTGCGTCGTCTTCATAGAAGATTGATTTAAGTTGTTTTTTATTCGGAATCCTGTTTTAGTTTATACTTTTTTTGTTATTTCGTCCATAATCAGATTGAAAAATAGGGACTCAGGGAATCTCCCTGTCTTATCCCATTGCCAGCTTCAATTTGATCGGTTAGTTTTTCTACTATTTTTACTTTTACTGTATGGTTTTAGTAGATATTTTTAATCGTTTTGATTATTCCTAAAGATATCTCTCTTGTATACAGTAAGTGGATAACGTCTTTTAATTTGACCCGGTCAAATGCCTTTGTAAGGTCCACGAAACATAGATATACCGGTTTGTTGTTTTTTTATGATTTTTTTATATTAAAAGTAATATCTTCTCCTCCTCTATCCTTAATCTTTACTAAGGTTGTGGTGACGTTATGGTATTTGAGGAATGGCTGCTATCAATTCTTCTCTCTCCTGGGCGCTGTGTGCTGCCTCAGACAGAGAGTAACGGCTAGTGCACCTTATTTGGTTTCACTATCGGAGTGGCGATTTTCCTCGAGTTCTTTTACCATCTACCTTGTCTTCAACCACTAACCTCTGCAGGCCTTCTATTCGTCTGGTAATGTGTCCAAAGTACCTTAATATATTCTGCTTGATAATTGTGGTTAGCCTAGTATTGATGTCGAGTTCTATCAATATGGAGACATTTTTGCAATTTTCTGTCCAGAGTATGCGCAATATTCTTCGATATACCTACATTTCAAAGGTCATTATACGTCGTGAGTCTGACTTTTTAATGGTACAAGTTTCTGACGCATAGGTAGCGGTTAGAAAGATAAGCGTCTCTAGTAGGCGCAGTTTCGTGTTCCCCATTATGTCCATATCTTTCCAGATTTTAGTAAATTTGACCGTCGCTTTGTCGAACCTAAGTAATTGAAACGGCTTACCACTTGAAACCCCGCTACATTTTGTATTTCGGGCTGGTTATTTCTAATCCGATTATCTAAATCGATCTAATTCGATCGATTGTCATTACCTTGGTCTTCTGTACATTAATTTTAAGTCCGTACTGATGACTTATAGTATCTAGTCTGTTCATGATGTATTCAAGGTCATTTGAAGATGATGATTGCTGATTTTTTGGCCTCCGACTGATATTCCTCCTTGCCATCCGTCGAACACAATGCGCATGATGTGTTCGGTATAATATTGAATAACGTGGGAGAGGTAATACATCCTTTATGAACACCGCTTTTAAGTTTAAAATTATCGTAGTATGTTTTTAGATTAAATTCTCTAGATTTTTCTATAATTTGTCTGAGATTGAGAATTTGTTCTCGTGTGCCTCTTCCAGGGACTAATCCACATTGTTATTATGGGGGCTATGGTAAAAGTATTAATTTTAATCTCTCGTTAATTACAGTTAGCAGAACTTTACTTGCGTGGGAGATTAGGACTATAGTGTGGTAGATATTACGGTCAGTTGGTGAGCCCTTCTTATAAATGGATATGAAAGTAAGCTTACACCAATTGTCTGGTCATTGTCCTGTATTCCAGATTTCATTCAATTCATTCAAAGCGTGATAAAGAAACATATAAAAAAAAGTTCCATTTCAAACAAATTATCCGCACCTACGTATATTTACTGAAAGTTCATTACTTAGTGAACGATTACAAACATTACATGATACTCGTGTCTTTTTCAGCCGCTTTTTTGCTAAAGACATGCAAATGCAGCAACTTCCCCTTTTAAGGCGTTCAGTGAAATCTTGAAGAGGTGATGACTCTAATGTATTATTTAAATCTTTAACTAACGGTCTTCCTATATACACTCAATTCCTGTCCTTAATGAAAAATGTATATAGACATTTCGTACTTTGGATCTAGCATAAATTGCAGGCATCACTAGTTTTTTCTTTCTAATTCTGGAACATAAGTAGACGTTTACTAGTTTCAGTAGCACTCTGTGGATTATACTCTACATAAATTATATAGGTTGCTGGACATGTTACGTCTAGAATATTGTAAAAGAAGGCTGCTGGTCAACGCAAAGTTCTGCGTTTAATGGAATAATAAGAAACCATTTTGTCCATGTTGTCTACGCCTTCTTTAGTTTTATTATAGTACTGAATTATATCAGGCTTATTTTTTAAGCCAGTATCATTATCGTTATCAACAACAAGATAATGAAAAATTTTATTCTTGTTTGACACATACGAACAAATAATAACATGATCTACACTGATTTCGTGTAAAGGCGATTCAGATTTCTGAGAAAGCAACATTTTTTATGGAACGTATGGTTTGTTTCTGTTTAAACTACCAACTAATGATAAATTTCAACACAACAGTAGACAGCTTGTGGAAGAGTGAAAAAATTATCTACTGTTGTTTAGTTCAGAATGTTTGTAGCTGTGACACAAATCTTTTACTATGCCTTTACCTTGATTAGTTTCACGTCCAGTCGAATTTTTTCCAGTGGGTTGATACGAATTACGGGCATCATAAATCCACCAAACCTTGATGCCATACCGGGCAGGTTTTAATAGCACGTATTGCGAGAAACGTGTCCTACTTCTAAGAAGAAATATATATTCATCCACATTAAGCTAATACGATTGTACATAGTTACGACATAAATTATTATTAAGAAGATGTAATATATCTGTAGTAGCTGCAGTTTTATCATTTTGCAAACGCTCTGCACGTGTTTTGTTAATATCAAACCGTAGGAATCTGCCGATATTCTCAAAGCGATTTATTCCCAGTCACTTTGGAAAGAGCTCAATAGAAAATCGTCAAAATCTTTATCACTATTATTATTTTCGTCGTTATTGATTGCAATCTTATTGTTAATATTAGTAAAAACGTTTTATATGTCAGAAGCTCCATCTCCATTGGATTTGCTTTGCAGAACATAATCCTCATCTGCTTCCTGGTTTTCGATATGTTTGTCTAATTCCTCATCTATGTCTTCTATAAATTATTGCAAGTATTTCTGTTTGATTATACGTCATTGTAAAAAATGGGTGATCAATGTATTGTAAAAATTACTCGTAACAACTTACCTTCTAAATTCGCTAGCATTCGCTTATTTTCATTCTTGCCATTATTACAACATAAAACCGCATATAGTCACAAAAATATTAACAACCTGTAAGCATAGTTAAATGAACACTAAAAGCTAACAAACGAATGAAAAATATTTGTTATTTTCGGAACCAACAGGTAAAATGTACAGAAGTGTATCGAAATAAGGCCGGGTACCTGGGTACCACGGGTATAATGTTAAATTTTTTATAGTTCTAATTTATTGTCTTTATTCTAATTTATTAAAACTCACGATAATTTATCAAAAGTCTTTATTTCCTACTAATTTATTTTACACTTAAATAATTTATACGATCGTTACATTTTAACGCGAGATCGCGATCTTCTTTTTGACTAACTGCTCAATAAAAGTCCTGTTATTTATATATAAAATACAGTTATCTAGAAGAGTCTGGAGAATTCCTCTGATGACGAACCATCCAATATGTGAATCATTCAACCAGTCTAGAAAAATCGTTCGTTTTCCTCGTCTAATAAAAACTCGCAGGGCACTGGCTCGTCGACTGCAGGGACTGATTTTTCGACCCTTTTGGAGAATTCTCTAGTAAACATTTACTAGGAAACTAAGTTCCTGTAGCTGGCTGTATACCATATATCACAAAAAATTTATTTCAAATAGTTTATAAAAGGTATATAATAAAATGCCCAAACGGACTATCACAATTTTATTACAAAACGTTTTCGGATTGTTAAATCCATCATCAGTGCAACCGAGGTATACATGCTATGCGCCACCAAAATATATGGGTCAAAACCCTTTAAATGAAATAAATTTACAGTTGTTTTACATTATATATGGTTACAAATTATAATGTTTATGTTACCGTTGGAATTAATAACATGGCGACGTATGACCCTACATAGGTAAAATGGTTCTGAGACGAAGTGTCTTCGAGGACCATTACGACGAAGGTTATCAACAGGTCGCCCTCCAACGTTGGATAATTCTGATATTATGGCAAGCAAAGAAGAAGAAGAAACTAAATGTAAGACCAAATACTGACCATGGCGGATTAGTATAATGATGTTTTTTAGTTCCACGACAATTACTTATAAGAATTAATTTTTAACACTTACCTTTTAAAAATCTTATGGTATTTTTGATAGTGTACACGTGTACAGTTTATTGTTAAGTACCTCTTAATTTGTTATATTCGCGTTCCAATGTATTATAAGTAACCAAATAAGTATTAATATTTAGTAACATTTTAGTTCTATATGTCTACAAGTGTTTTAATACTACTTGTCTAATATATGCGAGCTAAATTTTTATCAAAAATATAATATGTATATTCAGTCGCAATTACACAACTAATAACGATTCGTTGGTTTAATTGGGACACATACCTACAAGTGAACAATCGAATTTTTCTGCCATTTCAAATACTTCGTATTTTTCACTGAGTTATCTCGCGATACGCCATTTAAAAGCAGAGTCGGCTAACAAAAGAGCATTCGAACACTTTACAACGTAGAATAATGTGTCAATCAAGCATCGAGATCGGAAAACCATCAGCATGAATACAATAATTTTCCAATTGAGATGGCCCTCACGTTGACTATGGTAATTTATTTGTTTGCAGCATTCGTTGAATCGTGAAATTGTCTGAATATGCCGCCAATATTTCTCTACATTGTCCACCAGGACGTCGGCTTTACTTGGTTAGAAAACAAAGATGGGAAACTTTTTACGAAATTTATATATATATATATATATATATATATATATATATATATATATATATATATATATATATATATGTATTTATATATATATATACAATGACATTAATTTGAATAAAATGCATGCACTATTTCTGTTTTTCAAAATTACGCTTTCCTGTTCGTTTGTCGGTAATGTTCCTTTATATTGAATTTCAATTTAAACTAAATACACTGCTGTTACTTATTAGCTAATTGTTCAGTTTATAAAAAACTATTATGTAGTTATATGTACTTTTCAGACATTTTGCTGCAGCCATGAATAATCATATACATTACCGTAAAATGGGGGGTAGTTGACCGCTGAGGTGAATTTGAATGAAAAGTTCGAAAATGTTTCCAACATGCGTATTTTTTTTGTTATTAATATAAGTAAGATTTATGCTAATTATGTCCATTGTAAATGTATGTTAAATATATTTTATGCAAAAATTAAGAGTTCCTTTCTTGTATATACTAAAAAAGCATCCTCGAATTTAACTTAAATTATAAGAGAATGAATATTCTTAAATTTTGATATCAAAATCATTATAAGTACTAAAAATATTATTGACAACTGTTGGCAATATGTCAACTAATCATTATCTGTAGATAAAAATACCAGTTAGTAATTTAAATAGATTACCAAAGAGCGTTTGATCGTGTCCAACACTACAAGTTAATGCAGATTCTCAAGAAAGTTGATATAGACCAAAAAGACATAGGATGCATTGAAAACTTGTACTGGCATCAAACGGCACAGTTAAAAATAGACAATTCTATATCCAAACCCATACATATAAGAAGAGGCGTTCGACAGGGATGTGTGCTTTCCCCTCTTTTATTTACCATTTATTCGGAAGCCATATTCAATTCTGGAGGATGCAGAGATGGGAATCAAGGAGAATGGAGTATTGATCAACAACATACGATATTGTCGTCTCCGGGCGATTATTAGTAAACGTCGGAAATTGAAATGCATCTCGGTGTCATAACCATGTTTACTAATATCATCTAACTATTGCGCAATATTGTGAAATATTGCGTAGTTAGCCGGTATGCTCTGTTTTGGTCATTATCTTGTAAAAGACAATGCTGCAGGTGGTGTTGGTACTTTAGAAATGAAACACAGTATTTCTAAGTAGAAAAAAACTCAGCGTCAGAGTCTTTTACGGTTTGGTGTGAAAATTGCCGAGTCCTCCAGTGAGGAGCTCGACGGCTACTCTCTGAGAGTAAAACCACGACTGAGAGCGAGATCCGAAAATGTCCCATATTTAAAGTATTTTAACTTTTATATGAAACCTTTTCATTTTTCGACCAATTAAAATAATTAAAAGTTTTAAAAGTTAAAAAAGGGAGGACTAGGCAAAGTCGAGACGCTTGATTGGTGCGTCTGGACGTCAATATGCTGATGATGGTGTCTTAATTTGTGACAACATAGTCGATCTTCAAACAACTTATTACTATAATCGGAGAATACAGAAAGTGAATGGGAGTAGAGATTAATACCAAAAAGACCAAATTCATGATCATCTCCAGAAACTTGGATGCACTTGAAAATTCCACCATAACACTGAATACTAAATCCATTGAAAGAGTGAGTAAATTTAAATACCTGGGATCGTGGCTTTTTGGGCATCGTACAGGGAAGTAAAATGTCGCATGGAGCAAGCTCGATAAGCTTTCGTAAAATTCAAGAAGGTATTGACTTGTTCAGAGTTCGATCTTCAACTGAGACTAAGGTTTACTAAGTGCTACGTATGGTCAGTGCTGCTATATGGCGTAGAGGGCTGGACAATCAAAACGAGGGATATAAACAGATTAGAAGCTTTCGAAATGTGGCTTTATAGCCGTATCCTAAAAATACCATGAACAGCGAAAATCACAAATACAGATGTCCTTAAAAGAATAAACCAAGAACTCCAACTTTTCGAAACCATCAAGAAAAGGAAAACGGCGTATCTAGGTCACATCACGCGAAATGAAAAATACCAGTTCCTCCAACTTATAATCGAGGGTAAAATTGAAGGCAAGAGAGGAATGGGACGCAAGAAAATGTCCTGGCTCCGAAACGTAAGGCAATGGAAAGGGATTAACGACATACAATCTCTGATACATATTGCAAGAAATAGAGAATTAATGGAAAATGTGATCGCTAACATCCATTAGTGGATTTGCATCTGAAGAAGAAGAAGTAATTTAAAATGTGTTTTTAAGTTTGGTTATAATCTTAAAATTTAGTATTGTTCTGAACTCTTTTCTTGTGGCATTTTGAAGTAATTACTAGTTAAATGGGAATAAGCCACAATTACAGGTTAAAATACGTTTATTGACGTTCTATTTTCCACTTCGGAAATCGTTATCAATATACACACATTAGTAAATTAAATAAATTTTCTTTTTTTGTTACTTAGTGAAAATTTCTTTCATGGTGCATTTAGTTTAACTTCAATAATTACCAAATTCTGATTGTACATGTTTGTTATTTAAAAAACATAAATGATGTATCCTCCGCATGTTACTGACTTACTAATACTGGTATTTTCTTTTTAATAACTTCCTCTTTCAATATGGGTAACCAGATTCTACTACATTCTACAGAGGAATTATTTATCGAACTGTTGATTTAATATGTGTTAAAGTTTTTTTTTCTTTTTTGGGATATCACGAGTCAATTCTTTTTATGAGATGGTCAACTCAATATCGAAAAAATTTTAGTTTCAAAAGTTTTTCAAAATTTTCCAACCAACTGCTAAACTAATAGTTTTGGAATGATCGTATTTTTAAAATTTTTATAAATTGTATATTACTTTTTCTTTTTTTATTACTACACTTTTTTCAAGCCAACTTGAAGCTGTTTCATACTAAACAATCTCCAATCAGTGCCTTGCTTTTTAACAACATCCAATTCGTTTGTAAATTTCTTCATATTTCTCTCTAGATAGAATTGTGGCCTTTTTTTGCAGCTTTTCTACTTCAAATATCCTGTCTTCTGGTAAATACAGAAGAATGGCCCCTGACTGGTAATATTTCTGTAACTTGAACTGGAGCTTTAAATCTAAGCCAGTACAGCGAATGAATAATATGGGACTTTTGTTTTGTCCTCCAGCTTCCGTCGCAAAAGAGGCAAGTGTCGTAATAGTATCGTACTATAAAGAATAAATAAATAATTTACACGTGCAGAACACCATTTCAATTGATCACCTACCTGCCCGATTTTCAGTCCACGTAAAAAAAGTTGGACGTTTGGACTGGCTACTTATTCAATCGGAGGATCTGTATTGGTTTTGAGGAGGAATATGTTTTACAGCGCGAACAGATCGTATTGCTTTATGAAGATGTTTCTTAACAATGAAAGGTCTATTACAGACATTTTATCTAACCATGTAGTTCTATTTGGCTCTTACATAGGATATTTTATTTAATGTCGCATAATGCTCGACATGATGTTACAAGTCACTATAGAGAATATGTGGGATATTATTTAATCACAAACTCAGGAGCAGACAACCGCTGTCTCTCTTGATGACAAAAAATTTATGGTGAGAGAAGTTTGAGATGCAATTGATCAAGACCAAATGCTGTTAATTTTAGTGTACCTCGTCGCTATGAAGAAGTAGTTAGGTGTAGAGGTGCAAATACTCGTTATTTAGTGTTTTTGGGAGAAGATAATGTTAAAGAATATTTTGGTGTTTTTTTTATGTTTTAGTTGAATTAAATGTCAATAAAGTTTATGTATATTGTATATAGTAATTTCTTGGCTTTAAATGTTAATTAAACTTGAAAATAAGTTCTGAATAATCTTTAATATAGATGATATCGAATATTATTTTTACGATCTTAAGAAATAATAAGCTATCTTGAAATTTTAATAAGATATAGCGTTTCTTTTCAAAAATTTTCACAGGGTGTTGTAAAATATGAGGAAAAATAGAACTTTATTTTTACAACCCGTATACGGTTCAAACGTTGATATTCTCCAGAAAAAAATATACGGCGATTAAATAAAAATAGACGTATAATGTTAAGAGAAAATCATGAAAATCCAATGATCCGTTCGGAAGAAAAATATCTTCAAATTTGTTGTACATTTAAGGTGATGCGTTAATTTTGGGCAAGTAGTGCATTATGCAAAAATATGTATTTTCAATATAGTGTACATATTTCCTGTAAACTGCAACAAGCTCTATATTTCATACTTTACAGTTAATCTGAAAAGATTATACCCGCATTTTACACTAACAACGTAAAGGCGATTTATAAGCTTTATCTAATTACAAAGCTTTACTCCTCAATTTACTTCAAAACATTTAATTGGATATACTCTGAGGTAACTGCTGTTATATAAGATATATCACATCTGAGTTGGGAAAAAAGAATTTTTCCAAAGTTTTCGGTGAATTAATTTGGAGTGAAATATGGTCCCTCTTATACTTACTATTTATCAGTAAAACGAAGTAGGAGGAAACAGTGCGCCTTGGAACGTAATACGTTGCGGTTGCTACAAATCTTTTACTTTATTACGGTAAATTCTCTGCCGGAAAAGAGAAATTAACCTTAACTTCGAAAAAGAAACAACGGATTTTTTTTATCAAGGATAGATACGACGTATTTTGTGGAGATTTTGTAAAAATGGGTGTAAGAGAATCAGCTTTAGCCTTAAGTGTTTCATTTTATAACGTAAATGTCGGGATCTTTGGCGTCTTAGTACTGCTCATCTTTTTTTATATTATTTTTATTAGATAGAGAAAGATAGAAATTTATTGTTTTTAAAATGAGTTACATTTATAAAACACAACATGATACAGTACAAACAAAGTAAAAGTAAAAAATACCTTAAAAAACTAATAATAAAATTTTCATAATAAAAAGCTATTAAGTAGCGTAACTGTCCGCGAAAAATACCACGATACTATACATAGTAATACGTAGATTATCCAAACTTCTTGATTGTTCAACAAAATTAAAAGCTATTGCTTGAGGATGTTATATCGAATGGTAGGTGATTAACAGGTTGACGAGTTCCCAAAATATGTAATCCATGGAACTTTGCATTACCGGTCCCCCAAGACCGGTAGCTTGACGCGAAACCGATGTCTTACAGACCGTCGGGGACTCGTAATGACGTAATTAGTTTTTATATTTTTATAGTTGAAATATTATAAATTATACGAGTTTTGAAATCAATTACTACAAGTACAAACATTTAAAAACTTACAATTGCCATCGATTTTTTGATTAGGTTTCCGTTTCATAATGGTTTAAAGTGTCAACACAGCTCACTACGTTTTAAAGAGTTGATTAAAAGGTTAAATTACAGAAAGTTTTTCAATAATTTATTAGCATAAATGATATTTAAAGACAAAAAGATATTTAAACTAAATAATATGTTCTTAGTTATTCAAAAAGAAACAATAAAGTTTCAGAAAAATAAATTATTTTTTTGTAAATGCTATTAAAGCAATATAAACTCTGGTGTATTTTTGCACCATATTACCTTACCTGCTTGCTTGAATGTGTTTATCTTAATTTATAATAGCATCCTTGGCTTTGTCTTTTCCTTTTCTTTCCAGGTCTTGACAGTTTAACAAAAGTATGAACTCTTTTGAAAGTAGTGGTGTCTTCATTTGCAACTAAAGTTATAAGTAACTCTTCCACCAATCTTCTTCTATATTTTATTATAGATAATGTTGTGGAACCAGTAAACTTGTTATAAAAAATTTAATAATTTACAAGAACTGGTTCAAGAAAAATGCAAAGGCTAGTTTATGGTACCATTTTAAACTTTTCCCTAAAACGGAATTATAAAAACTCGTCTGATTACTTAGTACCTCAAATTTCTCCCTTTTTTTTATTTTTTAGGTACCGTTTTGGGAATACCTCTTCTGTTGGATCTCATGATTTCACCATAAATTATTTGTTTTTTTAATAATGATTTGGCTAAAAGTAAACTCGAGTAATAAATATTAGCATACAGGTAGCAAAAGTAGCCATTTTAGAATTTAAAATGTTCAACAAGAGCATACAATACACTATCTGCTTAGTCTGAAAAGTGTTTGAATTGGTAGGCATACTTTTACCACGATAAACGATTAAGTTGTTAGTATGTTCATCCCCTTTACACAACTTATATAATTTAATTATATACGGATGTGTTTTATTTGGCGATATTGTTTTATTTGCAGTCGCTTGATGAGGTATAGTCCGACAAGCGAGAGCTGGCGGGTGAGCTGCGCGAAAATAGAAAAGGATTATTCTAAGATAGGTAGGAGAGGTACTTAATCGCGATTATAGGTTATATAGTATAGGTACTTAAACGGTTATATACGATGTGCACTCCTAACCGACTGCAATAGAAATGAGCAATCCCTTCCACTTTTCAATTTGTTCTACGCCCAACCCGCCAGCTCTCGCTTGTCGGGTTATACTATACTTTCATTGACAACCAAAATCCTCCCTGGAGTCAATTCAGCTTGAAAAATTTTGTTAATACTTTTTAAAACTTCACTCAACTATAAAGCCGATTAACGCGTCAGTAAAAGAAATCTGTCTGGTCTTATGAAATTCGTAATAAACTCATTCCTGAAAATGGGATTTTTAGACCAATAGAAATTTATTGCGGGGCCATTAACTTATTCCATAACTATACATATTGAGCAAAAAAATGTTCAATATATCGCAGTCAACCCAGGAACGTATATATGATTTTGATCGATGTATATTTACCAATATTTCCTGAGAACATCTATTTGTTTCATTTACAATATTACGTAAAAAATTATTGGTTACAAATAACTTGTAAGCGGTACATAGGATTTGTTATTGATTAACGTTAAGATGTGAAATAGACATATCTTGATATTGTCTTAACTCACCAGCTTCATTTTTACTCTTATCTATATCATGTTCCTCGTTTTCATCATCATTTTCAGACCATTTTTTATTCGATCACAGAATCGTCCGTATCATAAGGATTCGTCTTGCCATTTTCACTATCATTTATTTAATAGCTCTGCAAATATATGGTCTCTTGAAGCAGTTGGACTTTAACGCGCATTTACAATATTTGGTTTATCTTCGTTATATTTGTTATTTTCAACTAAAGTACTCAGTTCGTTACACTCTACAGTTTGTGTTTTGTTTGTATCAGCTGTTTTAATTAAAAACCAAATCTTTTTAACGCACGATGACATTTTTAGGCTAATGAAACATGGACGTGAACACACCTGCTATTGAAATAGAAACGATACTAAATCTCGATAGTCTGCTCAAGCATGACTGGTCTCGTACCCTAGTAACAAATTGTAATGTCTGTACGTTACCGACCCCAAAGCCCGGTACATTTTTTTTCTTTAGAAGTGTTTCGAATCTTAAGACAAGTGTAATGCCGGTTTTAGCATTTAAAACAAACGAATAGTTAGGGAAGATATGCCTTTTCGCAATTTTAAAAACTTGCAGTTTTCACATACCGCGCTTTAATAATAACGAAAAACTGGTCGTTAACGCAGGCAACCTATTAAACACTTTCTTTTCAGAGTAATTAGTAATTTTTGAATTAATGCAAAAGATGGGATTGCAAAGAGGGATAACATAAGTTGGACAAGTTACATAAATATCTCCTTGCATAAATATTTTAGTGCTCTCTTTTTTAGCATAAAAAGTCTTCTAACATTTGATAAAGAAGACAGTTACCCTAAAAGTCAATATCATATTTCAAATAAGATTTAATCAAGACCACATAAACACTTTTTGCAATCTTGAAATATAAGTGATGTGGCAACTGATTTGACAGCTACAGCAACCTGATGAAATCTTTTGGCTTAAATATATAGTATTTTACTTAAATATATTATCAATAAAAGGACTTAAAAATTTACTTACGGTGTCCCAAACAAATGCCTTTATTGGCCAGAGTATTGGTTACTTTGATCACTGTTCACTACAAATTAATTGGTTTTAAGAAAATTTAATATCAAATGATGAGCTTTGCACCCCTCCAAGATTTTCAGCAGATAAACTAGTAATAATCTTATTCAGTACCTTAGATCCTTTGACTTGTCGTAAAATAGGGTCTATCTATCTATCTAATTAGCCTCCTTTTCCATTCTTCTCTGTCTGTCGCTACAGTCATCCACCTAGAGCCCACAAAGCTCTGCTTTGTTTATATTCCCACGGTATTCAACTTATAAGAATTTTTTTTCCATCGGTCTTCTTTTTGTTTTATATTGTGTGCGGCAAATCTTCATTTCAATTTTGGAACTTCTTGTCTAACATCCCTCACTTTTGTCTTCTCTCTTATCCACTCGTTTCTCTTTTTATCCATTAATCTTATGTGCAACATTTGGCTTTACATTGCTCTTTGGGTTTTATGATTTGTCATGTTTGCTTTTGTAAATGTCCACCTTTGGGAACCATAAGTAGGAGTACGCACTGATTGTATACTTTGGTCTTAAGATGCTGTGGATATCTTTGTTTTTGAGAATGTAGCTTAGTTTGCCAAATGCCGCCCATGCCAGTCTACTCGTCTCTTTATCTCTTGCTGTTTGGTTCTCTTTGTTAAGTTTTATAGTTTGACCAAGGTATATATACCTAATCCTCAAACTTGTTTCTATTCACCTTGTCCGATTCTCATTGTGATTTCTTAATATGTATTTGTGATAGTTTTGGTCTTGCTGTAATTCATATTAAGGATTATCTTTCCAGCTTCTACGTCCAGTTCTTTCATCATTTCAAATAATTTTTCTTTTTTATCAGTTATTTATACGATATCATCAGCGTACGCTAGATGGTTCAAGCGTTGTCTACAAATTGTTATACCTTTTTCTTCTCATTCTAATATTTTTAAAAGTATCTTCAAGAGCCTGATTGAAAAGTTTCAGTGATTGTATCACCCTGTCTTACAACTAAATTTATTTGTATTGATTTTGTTCCTTCATATACTTTAATTGTTGTTGATTCCTTCCAGTTGTGTGAGATTCTTTTTTCTTTTTATTATCTTGTTAAAAAGGAGATGTAGAGTATTAGTTACCACTTTTTCACCATATTTCAGCATCCCTTTAGTTATTCCATCTTTTTCAGGCGATTTGTTGTTTTTCATTTCTTTCAATGCCTTCATTTATTTCTGATTTGCTTATTTCTGGCTGTAGCTCTGAGTTGACATTTTTAATTTTAACCTTAAGTTGGTTTTTAATTTCTTCTGGTGGTTCCTTTTTTTTATATAATTCTGAGTAGAAATGGTGGATTATATTTATGATGTCAATCTTTAACGTTTGTTTCTACTCCATTTACATCTTTTATTTTGTTTATTTCAAACTTACCTAATTTCGGCCTTAAGCATTTCATATTTTTGTTGTTCTGTATTACTTCTTCTATTTTTATTTCTTGTTCTTTTCTCTTATTTTCTTTTAATCATTCTGCTTATTGTTTAAAAATTAGGGTGTCATCTGCAAATATAGTAAACTGTATAATAATGCCAGGGTTAATTATGTCAATAAAATATATCAAGGAGAAGATAAGACCCAAGACAGAGTCTTAAGGTACGCACACCACTAATAAAGATATTACAAGAGTAGCGCTCATTGATTGATTGTCATCTGTCTTCTAAATACAAATTTAACAACTTTAGAACAGCGCCTCTAAACCCATATCTTTTCAGTGTATTAGAAAGTATTTATTTCAGACACAATTTATCTAATTTAAGTAAAGCATAGCCTTTCCATTAAATTCGAAGATGGGTATCATATGTACTTTTTAATGACTGCAAATAGCATTCCAATCAAGAAAGTAAGTTGTGTTTTTGTAATAATGTCATTATTCGGATTTTATAACCAATATTTTTATAACCTTAGAAAGCGACGGTAACATAGCGATAGGACGATAATTAGCAGGTAACTCATGGTCACGCCATCTGGGCACAGAAATCAATCTGGAAAAATTCTAGTAATCTTAGTGAAAACTGGGTAATAACAAAAAAAGAAAAAGCTCAACTCAGGACATTCGAGAGAAAGATACTGAGAAAAAGTAATGACCCGGTGCAAGAGGAAGACGACATAATCAGAAGAACACGACGATGTTAATAAAACTGAATAGGGAATATGACATTGTAAGAGTTTTAATAAAAACTAAAACTGTTTTGGCTAGGACATATTCAAGCAACAAGTAAGACACGAAAACGACAAAGAAAATGTTACAGATGAAAGCCGCGAAAGAAAGGCGGAAAAACAAAAGGCCCAATATAAGATGGCTAAATGACGTGCAAGGCGACCTGAAAATAATGTATATAAGCCAATGGAGGAGAATGGTCCAAGAGAGATCTGAATGGATAGAACATAGCCAGACAGGCAAAGACCCATCCAGACTTATGATGCCAGAAGAAGAAGAAAAAAGAACCTTGAGCCTTCAACCACCTAAGAGAAAGTACTTTGCTATTTTTTTTGCAAGAATAGAAAAAGTAGATATTATTGAAAAAAAATGCGCCTGTTGCATTCGTTTGCAACATGCTAATTAGCTATGTCCTAATTGTAGTTAAAAACATCTGACTTTCTAATTCTATCAAAAATTTGTAATTGTAGCATTTTAAGTTATCAGTATAAATAAAACTGTAATAAGAAATATTAAATCTAGTAATGTATTTCTGATATATTTAGGCCCCCTCTATAACAAAATTTTACTGTTTGCTTTAACTAATCAAAGCGGTATAATATAAGGGATCTTCTTCTTCTTAAGGTGCCGTGCATTTCTGCGTAAGGCGTCCACCGTGCATCGTCTTGTCAGGTGAGATGTTAAATATTCTGGATTAAATAATTCTGTTTTTAGCAGCATTGGCGAAGCATTTCATAGCTGTGGATTCCTGTCCATTTTCGAATATTGCGCAGCAATGACATTTTTTTACGTCCGAGACCTCTCCTACCCTCTATCTTCCCTTCGAGTATCAGTTGCTGAAAGTGTATCGTTCTCCTCGTATTATGTGCCCCAAGTAATGCAGTCTTCTTACTTTTTACATAATTAAAAAGTTCCCTATCCTGTAAGCCCGCTCTTCTAAGTACGTCCTCATTTCTGACCCTGTCCGTCCATGATATTCTGAGCATTCGACGCAGGCACCACATTTCAAACACTTCAAGTTTGTTAATGAACTGGCCTTTAACGTCCATGCTTCCATTCCGTACAAGAGAACAGGCCACACGTAACACTTAAGCATCTTGTATCGGAGGTTGAAGTCCAATTTGCGATCAGTCAGAAACTTACGAAGCCTCAAAAAAGCATTTCTGGCTTGTTCAACTCTGCTCTTTATTTCATTCTCGGGGTCCCAACCCTCATTCAGCAAACATCCCAAGTATTTGAATTGCCTGACTTGTTCGATTTCTTCTCCAGAGACATATATCTTTATAATCATTGATTTTGTCTTCCTTGATATTTATTTTCAAACCCCAAGCTTCACTTGCAAGATTTAGATCATTTAAAAGGCATTGAAGATCTTCGACGTTATCTGCCACTATGGCTGTATCATCGGCATACCTGATGTTATTACATCTATACATAAGGGATCTAGATGGCTTAAAGTTATAGGTTTCTGCTTTTAAGTTCGCTGGGTTCGTTACAAAAAATTAACAAAATCAAAAGATCTAAAAATCCTAATCTGCCTAAAATAGCTCATCTATAGTTGATCATTGGAGTCGACGTTAAAGAGTAGGTCCTGTATATAGATGACATTATATCCTATAAAATTAATGACACACAACGAAAATATATGTGACTGGAACTACTTGACGCAAATGGTTATGGTACATTAAGAAGATGCTATTTAAATAGTAATTGATGCTGAAAAAATTATAAGATAGATTTTTTTACACTCTCTGGTATTGTAATCTTTTAGTACATATCTAGTATTTACGTAATATTATGATTATTATTATGGTCCTTAGTATATTAATTGTTTTAATTCTTTTATGTTAACTAAACTATTTAAGTTGTATGTTGTAACAGTATACAAGTATAAATTTAAATAAACTATTTACCATTGAGAAAGGTCACTGAGAAAATATATTCAAGCAATTACTTACATTGCACTCCGAGTTCAAATGGAGCACTGTATGTTTCACCTTCGGAGTTAATCGCTGAACAGGCGTAATAACCAGCTGAATTCTGGCGAATGCCTTTTAACACCAGTTTCTCTCCATCCGGCAAGATTCCCGCTGTTTCGTTATAGGGTATCAAATGGCTCTGAAAATAACAATACTAATAATAATACTCAATATTATATTAAATACTGTATTATATATGATGAATAAATATATATACAGAGCGTTACTAAATTATGAAATAAATTCGTCAAATAGTTTGTTTTCCACAAGATATTTTTCATCGATCCACATACTTAAAATATAATATATGAAAATGAGCTACGACAGTTTTTATATATTTAAATTCCAAAATATATAGTAGGGCAGTTTGAATTATGTAAGCATTTATTTATAGATAAAACTAATTTATTCGTGCAAATCTAAGATAATTGAATGACAATATTATAAAAATTGTTATTTTGTTTTAGTTTTGTGGATTGGTTCTTTTTTGCACAATGTGAATATCTGGATTATAAAATTTGAATATTTGAACCATTCTGATATTTATTCAATATGGATAAAAATTAACACTTTGGAGGGCAAAATATTTTAGAAGGAAAAGACAGTTAAGATTTGACTTCACGTAGGTATAGCGCGTCTGTGTATCTGCTTATACGTATTTCGCCCTTAGAGGGCTCTTCAGAACGCCTATTCACAGTCGCTCTAAACGTAAAAATAAATCTCTCCTGTCTTAGAAAGCAACTCTAACATGACCTCGTATGGACGCAAATAGCGACATCTGATATTAAGTAGGTTTCGAAAATTAGTTTGCGGATTGCAAAATATTTTTTTATTGATTTATTTAATGTCGTCCGAACCACTGAGGTTATAGACGACAACAATGAAAAATACATATTAGAACAAAGAAATGTCAAATTTATTACATACTAACATGTAAGAAGATTGATATATGTAATCTGTGATACAGACTAGATTTTAATTTAAATATCTTTTATGCCTATAGCCGTTAAAAACTTTATTTTATTGTTTAGATGATTGTTGTCTCTAAGAAGTTCGCCTATGTCGGGAAGGTTGAGTTTACTTCTCGTTTCCTGGAAAATTTGACATTCGGTTAAAATATGTTTTACTGTACTGTTGGTTTGATGGAGGATTTTCTCTTGTAATTCGGTAGAGATGTGTATGATGGGGGTGTGACCAAGTCGAAGTCGAGAAAAGATGACTTGTTTTTTTCTAGTTAACACAAAGACATATTTTTGTAAAACATTGTCTTTAATTTGCGTTAGTTTTTCGGAACACTGCGACCATTTGTTTTGCCACGCACAACTAACTATGTTTTTTAAACACAATTTAAGATCATTTGGTAATATTTTATTTAATTGCACTTAACCATCACTTGTCGCTGCTTCGTGAGGTAGACGGCCCACAACTTCGTTACCATAAATTCCAATATGAGATGGAACCCAGATTAATACCACGTGTTTGTTTTCCTTTGCAGCATTTTGAAGTTCTTTGTAATTGTCTTTATTAATAGGGTTACTGGAGTATATATTTAGGATGTCACAAAGGGCGATTCATTGAGTCAGTTATGAATGTGTAATTTCTCTTGTCCATTTTGTTAATGAATTTTAGAGCTTCAAAGATTACGTATAGTTCTGCATTAAAGATAGTCCAGTTGTTATGCAACTTAAAATTAGCATTATCAGTATTACAGTAAATGGCTGCCTCCATTCCGTCCGTTGTTTTTGATACATCTGTATAGATCTGTCGATAGTCGCTAAATCTATCCATAATGTCTTTGAAGTGGTTTATTAATAAGGCTGGTGGGAATTTATGTTTATTAAATTTTGATCGATCAGTGATTACTGGTGGTTTATTTACAGTCCATGGAGGAGGAATTTTATTTATCAAATAAACCACATATAGGTATCATCCGTCAAATTCAAAATCTAAATTAGCGTCGTAACGTAAGATGTAGTAAATATGAGATATCTTCAAGCTGTTTGGGTGATATTGGTTTGCCCGTAGGCTACAGTTGAGTATTGAGTACAAAAATTGCGTAGAGATATTCCTTGTATTATCTTAACAAGGTCTTCCGTTTCTTTGAAACGTTTATTTAAACATAGTCTTCCCTGTGTGTTTTTGACATAAATAATTTAAATGGTTTGTCTTTATATTTTTTTTTCTCTCAAATTAATCCAATTAAGTTTTTCTCCAGACGTATCTACTTTGCGGTTGGTGATAAGCTTTTATCATCTTTGGTTCCAAATAAATTTCTCCTTTTGCATTTTCTTACCTGCAAGGAATTATTTACTACAGTTATTCTATGATATTTGTGTGATCTTAATCGTAGATTCTTTGCTAGAACTGCTTTTTCTATGTCTGAAAACATCGCTGTCGTTTTTTTAAAGACTATGCCCGGAAACTAGAAACCTAAATGAAATATGTATAATGTCAATAATTTCCATGCAGCTTTACATTGTATATTTTTACTTCGGTTTGACCACAAGAATCTGACAAAACTATAGATGTTTCGTGGATTTCCGAACATGTAGTGCATTATGCTTGAGCAAATAAGAACCTAACTCCTGAGCTCGCCTTTCCTTCTAACCATGTATAACTAAATCCATTATTCAATTTGCAAGAATGGATACGGTATTATAGAACCATATCTGTCTTTTAAAGAAGACTATATTTGTTGGAAATTTTTGGCAAGGCTAATGTTTTTTCCATATCAAACGTAAGCACTTCTAAACTGTCATCTATTTTTGACTGTTGTGTGTCTTTGTCCATTCTGTTTCTGACTTCTTCCTGACTGGTTAAATGTATTTTATGCTTCTTTTCTTTATCATCGTTACTCTAAGCACATTTTACAAGTGTTCTTTTTTAACGGCTTATGTCGTAGATTAAAATTTCAATAAATTTTTTTTATACCTATGAAGGCTGACTGGATTTCTACTTCTTCTGAATACAAAGAATGCATTTTCTCAATACAAAGCACGTGGTGTTCGTGTGTATCAAGGTATAAAAAAGTGCTTATTAAAAGCTTAAAACTTTATTTTAAAGAAGATCTTTTCGGAATTAAATCATTCCATCATCAGTTTAATAAAAAGTTGTTAAAAACATTGTTTGACCACAGAAAAACACTTAGACATCAGTATTAAAAAATCCTCGTGTAATTTACAAAGGTAAATGCAATAGACCATTAACTTCAGTAATTAATAAAAAAACTACAACTGGTGTCATTTAACATGTCCCCCAGTAGCTGGTGAAATTTTGTTGACTTACATTACCTCTGAACTGTGTTGGACTTTGGATAAGGGAATACCTTTGCAGGCAGTATCCTGATCATTGGATTAGAAGGGATCGTGACGCACCTATTTCTTGGCCACCCAGAAGTCCAGATCTAAACTATATTGACTTTTGTTTTTTGGGTTTATAAAAGAGAAAGTGCATTCTGTAACAATAGAGGATAAGCAACAATTGAGGGTTAAAATATTTGAAGCTACAAATCAATTTTGTCAGAAAAATATGATTTTTCAGCGTGTTCGGTTTTCCTTATTAACACGATACCGAACGTGTATTGAAGAGAAATGGGGGTCATTCTGAACATTTATTGTAATATCATATTAATAAAGGTTATAGACATTTTTTGAACTATTTAATTCATTTAAGCCATTTATTTAGTTGCACGTAATTTTTTAAAGGTCAATGAAAAGGACCGGAACTCAATAAAAACTGTTTTTTGAAAAAACTGATAAGAGGCAAAAAATTTTTAAACCTGATGTGTTAAACTAATGATGCCACAAAATTCATTTGATTTGAACGCACTCAAAAGATTGAGGGATTTAGGGCTGCACCCCCTTAAAATGTTTCTGTGCGCTTACATTTTGTGTTTCTCTTGTATGAAAAATGCTTTGAGTACAAGAAAGTAACGTGTCCATTTTTATTACAAAATGTAAAGTAGTTTAGAATATAATGCAAAAAAACAATTTTTATTATGTAACTTTAAAGGGCTGTAATTTTTTTTTGTATAAACTTTATCCTGTTAGTGATGAAGAAATAAAGAGTATAATTAAAGATATCTCAAAAAAATCCTCTGCTGGACTGGATAAGATCCCGTATTCTATGTTATTACATGTATCTCATAACGTATATAAACAATTAACATTTCTAGTAAACCTTTCATTTCAGGAAGGATTTTTCCTCAAATTCTAAATACTGCTCTAGTTGTGCCTATACATAAAAAGGTGACAAATCAAAATTTGATAACTATCGAGGCCTATCACTTTTATCTGTGTTTTCAAAAATATATGAAAATGCGTTTCATACACGTCTCCTTTCGTATATTAAAAAGCACAAAATTAATGAAAAGTCTCAATTTGGTGTCCGTGAAGGTATAAGTGTGCAAGATGCACTACTAGCGCTGTGCAATCATATTTTATCGAACTTTCATAAGGGAAATAAAGGTATCTGTTTGTTTTTTGACTTAGCACGAGCTTTTGAAACTGTAAATCATCCAATACTGCTGGAAAAACTTTATCATAGTGGTGTTAGAGGAACTGCGTTAAAGTGGATTCAAACCTTTTTTATCGAAAAGGTTTCAAAAAGTTAAGGTCAATGTGAATGGGAATATAATATTTTCTTCAGAAGAAAGTGTCCTCTCCGGAGTTTCACAGGGAGGTATCATTGGTCCTCTTTTATTTTTGATTTTCGTCAATGATTTAAATCAACTGATAAACGATAGCACAACATATTTGGTTCGGAATGCAATAAGCGTTCCGCATTCCGATGCTATATTTCATTATAATGCTATAAGAGGAGAAAAGTTGGAACAGCCATCAGGCTGTTACGTCACTCAATTTGCTGACGATACCACAGTTGCACTTAATTCCAATAATTTTTTTCATGTAGTACAAAAGCAAACTGTCTTGTAAAAAGTATGACTCATTACTGTTTAAATACTGCCTTAATCTAAATGGGTCAATGACCAATATGGCAAATTTTTCACCTTCTACTATGCAGATGAGTTCATTAGTAAAGCTTGACAATGGGTCCACCCCACAAAGTTGTTAGGTGTTTACCTGATTCAAATTGTCTTGGAGTTCTCACGTTGATTCTGTAGTGGGAAGATTGTTTGTACACTGTTATGTTCTAATGCAATTTTGTCTTCCTAGATATCTTGAAACTTTACTATTTTGCTCATGTACATTCAATTTTGCAATATTGCTTAGTTTGTTGGAGAAATTGCTCGCGAATTATTGAGGTGCTTGTTCTTCAAAAAAAAATTATTCGTACCATAACGTTTAGAAGGCGCTTGGATTCCTGTAGACCTGTATTCCTCTAGAATAGTTTTTAAACAATTAAATATTTTAACTGTAATTTCTCTGTATATTTTCAGTTCTGTTGTTTATGTAAAGTCACATAGATGTAATTGTATTTGCAGAAATGATGTTTCCTTAATGAGTGGCTACAATTTTCGTTACAGAAATGATTTGGTGGCCCTGCTCGTCACTTGACTGTTGTGGGCAAGGGTCCTTACCCAACATGCGTTAATATATATAATAAATTACCTAGTTATGTTAAAAGTAAAATATTTATGTAATTAAGAGAACAGTTAAGGACTTACTTCTGGCAAACAATTTCTAGTCGTCAGAGGAATACTTGCGGGCATATTTTTAACACTTTGTATGTTTTTGTGTATATTTTGTTTTATGTGCTTATAGTTTTAACTTTTTTTACTACCTACGTACCTATAGTTTTTTAGATTGTATTTTGACGCATTTCAATACTTGTAAAAGTCAGACGAAATAAAGGATATTGATTGATTGATTGATTTGTACTAAGGTAAGTTGGATTTATTCAATTTATTTTTGTCCCCGGAATGAGTGATTTAATTTATGATATACCTTTTTGAAACATCCTGTATACAGTCAACTTAATAACAGTCTGTGTTAACAACTTGATTCTAAAGTGTTTTACAATTCAAAACTTCGTTTTAATTTATGTAGTAATTTTTCCCAACAAAAAGGCTTTGTTTTGCGAAAACTCACATTTTTAATTTAATTAGGACTGACATTCTGTCTAAACCCCGCTGATAAAAATAAAAATAATACGAAGCGTTAATTCATCGAGCCAACTCAAAATTAATTAAATCTTATCTTTCTCTCAACATCTCCCTATAAATTCTCTCAAGTCATAGGGCGCTCAATGCAGGAGAAAAGCCAAAGAAAAAACGTCGGACGGGGGCAATGACGTGAAAAGGGACATGAGGAACGGCAGATAGATATCTGGCAAGACAGACACAGATAGCACAAATCTACTGTCACTTTGATCGATGAAAGCGGTGACTGGATAAATGTGTGCTAAACAAAAAGGGAGTAGTCGATATTTACCGTGAAAGGAGCAATTGTTTATGTTTGCCGAGCTTGTTTCTTGAGATTCATGGCAGTGTCGAGTATCAGTTATTCGAGACATATTGATTTTGCATTTTGTTTGCTAGTATGGAACAAACGACTCGTGTTTCGAGATTGAGATAAAAATACTGATACAAATTAACTGTTTAAAATCGTTAAATCAAATAGTTATTTGTAATATATCGAGTGGCGCTATAAAAATTTACATTCAAATACATTTACGGTATGGGACATGAGTTTTGGGAAAAATGTTACTTTGGAGTCTCAACTACAATAGAAATCTTAAAGAACAAATCGTCGGTGTATGCAATAGTGGCATAATACAAGAATTGTTAATTTTTCAAAACGGGGTTTTAAAGTTTATGTGAGAAAAATATTTTCTTACTGCATGGATTGGGATTTCTGAAAAAAATAAATTTTGATGTATTTGGGATAGCGTCATAAAGCCTTTAATGAATTGTAACACAGACCTTTTAATGTAATCCTTATTTTGAGTTGTTCCAGTATATCAACATTCTCTCTTTTAGGACTAATTAAGGAAAGGACTTAATATATATATATATATATAATATATATATATATATATATATATATATATATATATATAATAACATATAACAAGCGAGTCTTCTATAGCTGGCGCCGCTTCTCGCATCCTAATTTCCAGCGTTTTCTGTCGAAGCAATCTTCAGTTGTTAGATCTCTGGCGGTCATTGCATCGTCGACATCGTCTCTCCAGGATCGTCTTGATCTACCTCGTTTTCTTCTAGTTGGCGGAGTCCATTCTTCTATATTTTTTTAACCATCCATTTTCCGGCGTTCTCTGAAGGTGTCCATACCAGTTAAGTCTTTTGGCTTCGATTGTGTCTATTATGTCTAGATCGATTTCCATTTCTCTCCGAATATATTCGTTTCTCACCCTATCAAGTCTAGTGAGCTGGCAACATCGTCTCCAGTAGTTCATTTCCATGGCCTTAATTTTTGATTTGTTTCTTTGGTTTATTTCCCAGAGTTCGGCGCCGTACAGTCCAAACTTTCTATTATTGTTTTATAAATTCTTCTTTTATTTTCTTTGGTTATTTTTTTATTCCATTATAGTCCGTGTAGCTGTCTGGTGGCTGATCTTGCTTGGCCAATCCTGGAATGTATTTCTTTGCTACTTAATGCTTTTGATGTTATTTGGACTCCCAAGTACTTAAATTTGTCTGTTGGTTTTATAGTTCCCATTTCGATTTGTAGGCTTTCTGGTTTTTCTCCTAGAACTAAGTACTCAGTTTTTTGTATAATAATTGTGAGGCCCATTTGGTGAACTCATCTTCCAGTTTTCAAAGCATGTAGCTTATATCACTCTCGTCTTCAGTAGAATGGCTTAGTAGTCAGCGAAATGTATCGTGTACAATCTATCATCTCCGATTGGGATGCCCATATTGCAGCACTTTCTTCTCCACAGTGAGAGTGCCTCATTTAGATATATTTTGAAGAGTGTAGGTACTATGCAGCAGCCTATGCATTCCCTTACTAACAGGAATTTCTCTAGTTAATCTATTTCCAGTTTTAATGTTTGCCGTCATATTTTTGTAGAGCTGTTGTACTGCTTGTATATTTTTTTTGCTTATTCCTTGTTTTTCCATTGCTACCCAAAGCATTGAAAGTGGTACACTATCGTATGCCTTTGTCAGATCTATAAAGACTATATGAGTTAAAAGGCTGTGGGCTAATCTTTTCTCAATAACTTGCTTTAGAGAGAATATACTGCCCATGCAGGATCTGCCTGCATGAAAGCCATTCTGTTCTTCTACATCTGTCATCTCTTTTTCAATTTTATTTTTTATTATTTTTTCATACAGTCTTGAGAGTGAATTTATGATACTTAGCCCCCTATAGTTTGAACAATTTTTTCTATCTCCTTTTTTGTATATGTTGTTAATATGTGCTTTTGTCCACTCCGGTGGTAAGTCGTGTCCATTATAGAATAAGGAAAGTGAAGACATACGCCAGTAATTCATGTAATACTTGTGGGCTATGTTTTAATAATTCATTTGGTATACCTTGTGGTCCACATGACTTCCCATTTTTTAGAGTTCGTATTGCATTCTCGACTTCCTGTACTGTACTGGAAAGCACTTAATTAAGACTAATTAAGCCAAAATCACAGCAACTGAAATGTAGTTCACGAGAAGAAGCTGCAGAGTAGGGTGGAACGAAAAAGTCGAAGTCATTATTTTTTTTGGGGCTAGTGCAGAAAAGTTGCGTTTTGATGTATAATAAAACTGTAAAAAATATTTTTTGGATTTGACCCTATCTTCAGATTCCATATTAAATTTAAATTTTTGGAAATAACAAAAAAAATTAAAATTTAAAAAATTTATTTTTTTATTAGTTTTTTTAATCAAAATAATTGTTTTATGATACAATATACATTTTATGATTGGTAGTCTGATTTTGTGTTAAAAAACGGCATAATATTTCTAGACTGCAACCTTGAACGAATAAAGTCATCCCTTGATTCTGGTCCATAAACAGCAGCTGATGCTTCAGTTACTAACCTAACAGTTCTTTCAACAGATTGGGTATGACAGGGGCATGATTCCCGGAATCAATCATATCCCTTACATTTTCATTGGAAATATGTTTTAGCAAAGGCGGAGCCGTAACACTGCATTCAGAAATAGAAATTAAGTCAATATAATATTCAGCACTAAAATTTAATGTTGGTATTTTAAATCTCCGGATCTTTTTTCTTTTGACTTTGTCTAGCTTTCAGCACTCTGCGTAGTCCTAGCTCCCGTATATGTTTTCGTTCATCTTTTATCTTTCCGAGTAATAAATTTTCGGGATGGGCAAAATAAGCATTCCTTTGAATAACTGCATCGACAATTTTTCTTTGGTCAACTGGTAGAAATCGTGAATAATGGATAATTCGCGATAAATGTTTCGAACCATCAGAACAGCTAGGATACAGTTTTATATAAAACCAAACTGGTGCATATACTTTTTGGATGAAACTTACTAACATAATTAATTGAGGGCTGGGACATTCAGTGCCAACATACAATCGAAGCAACCGATTAGCAACTGTCAGTCACCTTGCGTGTGATATTTTCCCAGGTTTTTGAAGGCTCAAATCGTTAGGACATTTTCCTGCAAAAACTGCTTGACTGATTTGGTACAAGTACTTCTGATCGGTACTAAGGTCTGTTGTTTCTAATAATACTGGTAGGTTGTTTTCTATGGCAACGAAATTGACGATAGCTTTCTCTTCACAGGGTTCCAGAAGTTTTCCTATTGGCCCTAAAAAACCAGGTGGTCCACTGGTGCGTCCATCTAACTGTTGTATTAAATGACGTAGAGGTAGTTCGTTGCAATGAAATAAGCATACTAGCCGCAGTATTCTTCCAGTTTTCTTATAACGCCTACTTGAGGGCTAGTGTTCACTACCGTACCATCGCATCCAACTGCGCTTAACTTCGATATATTAATATTATTTTTCAGGATGAATGTCTGTATGCTATCCGCGATGTTTGCAGCCGATCCTGATAAAGGAGACACGTGCCCTAGACATCGAGAGCCTGGTTCTTCAATAATTGTTACATGTTCTTCTGTAACTACTTTTCTATAAAACTTTTTGCCTTTTTTTGTTGCAAGACAGTCTTGTCTTTACGCCCATCAAAAAATATACTTCTGATTGATAGTTCCTCTTTCTGCTTCTGGAGTGAACGTCTGTGAGATGCACGCTGTCGCCTTATTTTCATTCTATCAATTACTTTCGATGTATCGGTCACAGTTATAAGTCCCATATCTTTTAAGACCGCTGATGCTATAATTGCAGCAGAACGATCGGAGACCCCGGTTCTGTCGCACGCTGAAGCTAAACTTGGCAAGCAAATCCGCATTTGTGACGTAGATGGTTGGACTGTAACTGTTGAAAAAGGGCAATGAATTCTTCTTCATGATCATCTGCATCAGAAGAATTTGAGTCAGACAAGTTGCTACTTATGAAACGATTTGAGGAATCAACGGTACATGCTTTAAGAACAATTTTTTCAGTATTATATTTTTGAGAACTTGCCTTTGCCTTCGTGGTTCTTTTCATTGTCTTCCTTATTGCAGCAGATGCTGCAATATCCATTGATCCAATTGCCATTTTTCTACAGGATCATTGATCTTGAAGAAAAATTCGCTCATTTTGTGGTACTTTCTTGGTTTTATCACAAGTACACTCACACAGTGTTCCACTAACTTTTTACACTCATTTTAAAACTGGCAAATCTTTTCTTTGTATGAATTAGATGCTTCCTGAGTTTTTGTGTATCGCTTCAGCTTTTGATACTCTGTATAAATATTTTTGATTATATCTTGAATGCGCTTATGCGATAATGTTGGAATAGAAGCTTTTATCCATATTTGTTCTACTTTCGTTGCAACGGCATACGAGGCGTCGGCGATAGATGGATCTTTATTATTATTTGTCAACTTAAGTTCATTACGAATAAAGGGAAAGCACTTTAGAATGTCACACTTAGTGGGTAAAACACGATCATTGAAAACACCAATAATTGTTCCTAGTATTTCACAGTTCAAACTACTTCGCGTTGACATTTCGAAGAATATGTTTATATACGACACGTCTGTGTGAGATAAGAAACTCAATATTACTGTTATCTGCTGTTGTGTCACTATGCCTGCGTGAATGGTTGCAAGATTGATGTAACATCTGCGTCTGCGTTTTTCCCTTCTCTACCTACTTGATCTACAACTGGCGTTGTAAGCGTCATTTGAAATTTTGATATGGGGGTGGGGCAAGCATTATATATACCATACATTATATATGCAAACATAATACAAAATTGATCTATTTTTTGTAAATTTCAGTCATTTTCAGGGACAGGGGGAGGGGGCAAATGCCCCCTTGACCCTATCAAATGACGCCTCTGGAACCTGAAAACATCGTTTAATTTCAAAATAATTTTGCATAAGATGCTTTTCAATCCCAAAGACGACTGTTGATCACAGCCAAATCGATTTTTTCAACAAAAATATTTTTTTTGTTTTTTTCATTTTTCAAATCCAATATGGAACCTCGAGATTTTTTTTTATTTCAAAATGCTTTCGCACCGTTTGTTTTCATTACCTGACACAACTTTTAAACGATAGCCAAAATCATTTTTCTTTTATTTTATTTTTTTGGCCTTTTTCGTTCCACCCTACTGCAGAGTGACAAAAATAGATCGCATTAAAAATAAGGAGATAAAACGAAGAATGGCAGTAGAATAAGACATACTCAGCTACATAGAAAAAAAAAAACGTTTAATTTGGTATGAACATGTGAGAAGAACAGACCATACAAGGTGAATAACAAATATTTCGGATTGGAGCCCAATAGGAAGAAAGAAAAGAGGTAGACCCAAAGATCATGGAGGGATGAAGTGGATGAGGCCATGGAAAGACGAGACCTTAAAAATGGAGAATAGCAGAACAGAAAGGACTGAACCTGTTGGCTAAAAGAAGGAAGGCGGCGACAGCTGTAAAAATCCTAATAGATAAATAGGGCAAGGAGAAAATTGGCATTTTTTGTTATTTTTATTATGATTATTTATGATACATTTAATAACACCCTTGGTTAAAGGTCTATGATAGATTATGTTATAACCAACAGAGATATACATCCATCAAAAATAATCGACGTAAGATGCCCCAACTCAGCAGATATAGGTACCGACTACAGCCTAATATTATGTAAAATAATAATCCATGGAATAATTCTACAGGAAAAGAATATCAGAGATGATCACTTGGAATGAAATATTAGAAAACGATAACATGGAGGAAAACTGGAAAAAAACTTAAAAATAACATAATTAACGCAGCAAGAGAATCACTTGGAGAGAGGAAACTAACGATCACTAACATATCAAAAAAGAAAATACCATACATTTACAATACAGAACACCCCAAACACAACAGGCATACAACCACTATAAACGAATCAGAAAAGAAAACAATACTTAGTTAGACAAATAAAAAAGGAACACTGGCAAAATTTCAAAAAACAGATCGAACACGACTTATACGGAACCAAAAAAGAAATATGGAGAATAATTACAGGACAAAGAAAAGAGATGAACAAACTAATAAAAACGCAACACATTCAGAAGAAAACATGGGTAGACTAATGTCTATCCTTATTTGCTAAATGTGACGATAATGAACCACCAACATCAGAGGTGACGACATACGAAGAAATAAATATTGAGGAGAAAGAGGTAAAGAAAGCATTAAGAAAATTACAAAACAGAAAATCATCAGGAGAGAACAGAATACCGAACGAACTCCTAAAGTATGGAGAACCAGATCTAACCAAACAAATATTAAAACTAATCAAAAAAGAATAGAACAAAACAAAATTCTTCAAGACTGGAGAACAATACTATCTATATTACCTCTCTTTTAAAGGCAGATAAATCGGACCCAGAAAATGGCAGTGGAAATAATTTATTAAACACAACACTAAAACTAACAACCAAAGTAATAACAAGTAAATTGAATAAAATGATAACACTAGCAGAAGAACAACAAGATTTTATGTAGGAAACATCATGCACATACGCCATATTTGTAATGAGGCAAGTGCAAGAAAAATCATTAGAATATAACAAACCGGCATATATATGTTTCGTGGACCTCACAAAGGCATTTGACCGGGTCAAATTAAAAGACGTTATCTTATATACTAAAAGGCTAAGCCCTTTTCTTGTGCGCAATACTCCTCCTAAACGGTGATATATAGGAGAATAATTTTTTTGAATAATTAAACAGATTGTTAAGTAGATTCCCCCTAAGGTTTCAAATTTAAAAAATTCGAAGCGGTTTAAAAATGGCGGCCATAAAATGCATTTCTCCTATAGTAAAGTATGGGAATTTTACAGGTTTTATGCTTCAAAATTTAAAGTCCTAATTTTCAGTGTATTTTTAAAATATGCCCGCGTCTACTTTTTTCTTATACTTACTGATTGAATTCAGAATTATGAAACCGGAAGTATTTACTTCCGGTAAGATATTCTAGCCTAACCTTACCTTACCTAAACTAAACTAACCAAATTGCAAACAAAAAAAAACCAACTTCGAATTTCAAGTACAAAATATTTATTAATTACTTTAAGTTCAAAAATTAAAGTCAATCAAAGTTAGTTCAATACAATCACAATCAATCACATAAGAATAAGAAAATCACTAAATATCACGGAGTATTTCGTCAAATACGACGTTTTTTGTCCAGACGGATCCATCTTCGTCGAATTTTTACTTGGAATTCGGGATGATGTAAACTTTGACGCCATCAAATAATCGAGATCGAGACATTGCAACGTACAGTTGTCCATGAAAGAAGACCGGATTCGGAAGATAGATCCCAACTTTCTTGAGACTTTGTCCTTGAGCACGGTTGATGGTCATTGCAAAGGCCAAGTGAACAGGAAACTGGAGCCGCGTAATTGAAAAACTGAATGTTCCTTCAGCCGGGGAAAGTTTGATGCGAGGTAACAGAATCACTTGTCCAGCTGACTGTCCTGTAAAAACTTCACAATCCAAACAATTGGGGTAAACTGATTTGATTTTAAGTCGAGTGCCATTTATGAGACCTTTTGCTGTGTTCATATTTCTCATAAGTAAAATGACAGCATTAACCTTGAGAAGAAGAGGGTGTCGTGGCAAGCCTGAACCTTTTATTCAAGAATTCCGTAGGAAGTAGGAGATGTTCATACATATAAAATCCTAAAAAACTACTGTATCGGTTTTTAATTTAAAAAAATTGGCGTGGATACAGTTTTTTTTTAGGATTTTTGGAACATTTACACCAGGCAACGAAAACCATGGATCATTATACTCTGCCCTCTTAAATTTCTTCAAAACTTACATCAAAACTCGATGTCGAGTTGGTCGGCTAGTTAACTTACTGTACGCAAGAAAAATAACTCTAGGAATAATCAAAACGATCGAAAATGTCTACCAAAAGAACACAATAAAAGTAAAAGTAGAAGAAGAACTAATCGACTCTATGGAATCTGGCATAGAGGTTAGACAGGGAGATTTAGTGAGTTATCTATTGTTTAACCTAATCATGGATGAAATAATAAAAAAAGTAAGAACTAAAAACTGATACCAATTGGGAAAAAAACAACTTAAAATAATCTGCTATGCAGACGACGCAATACTGCTCTCTCAAAGTGAAGATGATTTAAAACGTATGCTGCAGAAATTTAATATAACCACAGACAAAATGCAAGTAAAATACATTACAAAGATGTAAATTGGAGCTGGAAGGTCAAATAATGAAACAAGTCTTCTTCTTCACGTGCCATCTCCGCTACGAAGGTTGGCTATCATCATGGCAATTTTGACCCTGGAGGCTGCCGCTCGGAACAATTGTATGGAAATGCAAGCAAACCACTCCCTGAGGTTTCTCAACCATGACATTCTTCTCCTACCTATGCTGCGCCTACCTTCAATCTTTCCTTGCATAATTAGTTGTAACAGTTGATATTTATTCCCACGTGTAATATGTCCCAGGTATTGTAGTTTCCTCATTTTAACACTCAATACGACCTCCTTTTGTTTGTTCATCCTGTCTAATACAACTTGGTTAGTTATCTTATCCTTCCAGGAGATTTTTAACATTCTTCTGTACGCCCACATCTCAAATGCCTCCAGCTTACCCATACATTACTTATTTAGTGTCCACGCCTCCACCCCATACAACAGGACCGAGAAAACATAACATTAAAGCATTCGTATTTTCAGCTTTAGGCTTAGGTTACGGCTACACAACATTTGTTTCATATTGTTAAAGGCACTGCGGGCTTTCTCTATTCTTATTCTTATTTCTCTGGTGTATTTGTTTGACTCGTTAATATTTGTTACGAGGTAATTGTAATTTTGTACTCGTTCAATGAGATTCTGTCCTACATGTAAGTTGATATTATTGATACGTTTCTTTGTAATTATCATGAATTTGGTCTTCTTTGTATTCAGTGACAGACCAAATTCTTCACTTGCTTCTACCACTTTGTTTAGTAATCTCTGTAGGTCGTCAATATTTTCTGCTATGAGCGCGGTATCATCAGCATATCGGATATTGCAAATGGGGTGACCATTGATCTTTATTCCGGCTTTTTCGTTCATAAGAGCTTTTTTAATAAGTTCTTCCGCGTAGACATTGAACAAGGTTGGAGACAACACACAGCCCTGCCGAACACCTCTTTTGATCTGTATTCTGTCTGATGTCGAGCTGTTAATTCGTACTGTAGCTTCTTGTTTGTAGTATAGATTCCTTATCACTCGCATGTCCCTTGTATCAATATTTTTATTTTCCAGTATTTGCATCAGTGGCCTATGTTTTACTGTATTAAATGCTTTGTTATAGTCTAGGAAACACACAAATATGTCCTGATTTACGTCTAAGCATCGTTGTGTTAGAACATTAAAAGCAAACAGTGCCTCTCTAGTTCCTAGTCCGTCTCTAAAGCCAAATTGAGAGGGTCCGATGTCAACCTCCAATTTTTTATATATTCTCCGATGAATGATTTTTAAGAAGACCTTTAATATATGACACATGAGACTGATTATGCGATGTTCCGAGCATTGTCTCGCATTAGACTTTTTGGGTATGGTTATTATTGTTGTTACTAGCCATTCATTAGGTATGATACCAGATTTGTAAATGCTGTTAAATAGTTCCACGATCTTTATTAAGTTGTTGCCTTTAATGAGTTTAATTATGTCTATTGGTAGTTCATCTGGGCCTGTAGCCTTCCCCGACCTCATTTCTTTAATCGTGTATTCCACTTCATCTCTTGTTATTTCTGGTCCTGTGTCACTGTTTATGTATTCGTTATCTACATTGTCTCTTTGATCTTTAAACAGTTGTTCTATGTACTGTTTCCAGACTCTTAATTTTTCTTCCGTGTCCATAATAATGTTTCCACTCTCGTCTACTAATATGTTGTGTCTGTTACTTTGTCTCCTCGTCAACTCTTTGATCTTCCGATTTACATTAAAGCTGTCGTGTTTATTTTGTAGTTGTTCGATTTCTTCGCATTTTTCCCCGTACCAGTTTTCTTTAGCTGTGCGTATTTTTAGACGAATTTCTTTTTGTATCTCTTTATACTTCTGGCTCTTTTTGTTTTTCTGTTTTCTTCTTTCATCCATTAAGTTCAGTATCTCATCTGTCATCCATTCTTTTTTATATTCTTTACTTTTATGGAGGTGACTTATGCTTGGTTTCATTAACGCTGTTTTAATGTCTGTCCAATTCTCATTGATGTTAACTTTTGTGTTGTCTTTATGGGTTGTATCTTTGTTACTGCTTCATCAATTTCTTGTATCATCTGTTCTCTTACTTCTGGTTTTCGTAATTTGTTGATATCAACTGCTTTTTTTGGGGGTTGTGCTATTAATTTTCTTTAGTCTTATTTTCATTCTTGCAACTAGTGGATTGTGATTAGATGATATATCTGCACTAAGGTATGTCTTAATTGACATTATGCTGTTTCTGTATCATTCATTGATTAGTAGATAGTCTATTTGGTTTCTCACTATGTGATGTTCTGTGTCTTGTGGAGATCTCCATGTGTATAAACGTCTTTTGGGTAGTTCGAAAAAAGTATTTGTAATTACCATTCTGTTTTCCTGGCAAAATTGCACCAGTCTTTCACCAGACTTGTTATTATTCCCTAATCCAAAATTTCCTACCAAATTATCTGTCCTTCCTTTCTCAACTTTAGCATTCAAGATGTCTCTTTTTTTGGTCAGATTCAATGCCGAGTCAATTTGTTCATAAAATGTTTCTATTTCATGTTCTTCTTTATAATATAGAACAAGTGATGGAGTTTAAATATTTAGGCATTACATTATCTAGCTACGGAAAGCTCGAAACCGAAGTGGAAAATCAAGTGAATAGAGCAAACAAAAGGATATTAGAAATAGCAGAGATGAAAGTACTTAAAACAATTGATGGTAAAACACTATGGGACAGAGCTAGAAAGATATAGGACGTAGATGCAAGGTGGAGAACATCGAGAACTGGGTAAGAAATAGAAGATGGAACGATCATATAAGCCAAATGACAAAAAAAGAGTAGTAAAGAAGGTAAGGGACGGTTCCCTAATAGGAACATAATCTGTAGGAAGACCACGAAAACGATGGAACGACAACTTACTAGAGGCACATTAAAAAACAGACATGTCTATATAAAAAAAGAAAAAGAAAAAGAACGAAATAAAAAAAGTACATTTTGATAATAATAGGAAAAGTTATAAATAACAATGCTTTTAATGTCAGTATAAATCAGCGTGAATTGGTAAAGCTCTTTTGCTTTCAAAAAGTCTATTAAGGTCGTTTTTCGTTTTTTTAGTTATTAGCAGGCTGCCACTGTAAGGCTTTTCTGGTTCTATAATATCCATGCTTTCTAAAACTTTTTTTTCTTCGTGGTATCAACTAATCTGTACTCCTCTTAAGCGAATGAAATTTTAAAATAGTAGTGGATAAAAGAGCTTTATTTTACATTAATTTTACAAATATCTTTGAAATAAAACGTATTTCCTTGGATATCTTCATTGAAATTTTTCGCCGTTTTAGTATTTAACTTTTTCATAAAAAAAAACATTATGACATAATTCGTGTACTTTGAATGGTTGTTTGCAATGAGCAGTTTGGATATCATAACGTAATGAGTCGGTAAATATCAGAAATAGGCCTTTAAAGCTTTAGCGAAATTTCTTTCTATTAAAGAGTCACCCTTATTTTGAGTGTGGCCGACAACTAAACAGCGATTAGTTATGGAAGAAATTTCGAAATCAGTTACAGTGTACTGATACACCACAATTGTCTGAGGTATATATCTATCTATTACGGATATTGGACACTAACATTTCTATTCTGACTTTGTTGACTGCTGCCCTAAAAACTCCTGTAGTGGTTAACCATTTTGCAGGTTATGCAGCCAGGATATTTTTCTCCGCCCTGGACCTCTTTTCCCATGCACTTTACCCTGAAGTATGGTCCGAAGTAGGTCATATCGTTGTTCATTGCGCATTATATGGCCCAGGTATTCTAGTTTGTGACGTTTTATGGTTACTACTAGATCGCTCTCTTTACCCATTTTATGTAGTACTTCTTCGTTGGTAAATCTGTCTATCCAGGAAATTCTTAACATGTGTTTATAGCACCACATCTCATATGCTTCGAGTCTCTTCAGTGATGCTTCAGTTAAGGTCCATGGCTCCACGCTATATAAAAGAACGGAAAATACGTATCATTTTAGTAAACAAACTTTTATTCCCAATTTTATGTCGTGGCTGTTAAAGATTTTTTTCATTTGTACGAATAACAGCCAGTGAGATCACTTATTTTACATGCATAAGCAATGTATAGGAAAACCAAAATAAGCGTTCGTAAAGATAAAGTTTTTTTTTCCATTTACCACTTGGTGCAACCATCTCAATCATTACCTGTTATGTGATTCCTACCCAATTATACGGAGAACAACCATGGACACTTTCTGAAGTTTCCTTGGTAAACATCAACGCCTTGAGTTTAGATTGGGGTACTACGTAGAATGGATAAAAAGCACTAGATTACTAACGCAATCAAAGATATTAAATTAAAATATCTTGGTCATGTTATGATAAATGAACAGAGCTATAGCTTATTGCAACTTATTTTTCAGAGCAAGGCATTTGGAAAAGCAAGACCCGGAAGAAATAGAATATCCTGGTTTAAACAAAAGTGGTTCAATACATCTACAACCGGACTATTTTTAATAACTGCAAGGTAAGTTACCCATAGGCACTGAAAGAAGAAGAAGTAGAAATAGTATTGGACTTTCGTGTTTATTAAAAAGTGTTATACTTAGAATTTCATTATTAATTTAATTTTATTAAATTAAAAAAGTTTCATGTAGGCCCTTTGAAATATAACCTTAACTTACCCAAAATATATTTCATATTATTACAAGTTTTGCGAAAGATGATAATTTGGTCCTTTTCATTAATCTTAACGCTCAAAGAAGCACATTCCTGTGATAAAATTTTATCAGCAGAAATGAATAAATTCCCCGTAGATACACTTACCGACGAATGAAAAGTTTCTTTTCAAACACGTAGTTATCTTGTAAGTCATACAATTCCAAAAACGGAAGTTCGTTTTACTTCGATTCAGCCGGAGGCTGTTATATAGTCATCAGGAAAGTTTGAAAACTTCTCGACCCTTTGTGACATCTACGTCTACAGTAATCGTATCATTTCGACTATGCTAATCGCTTTCCTGAATGTCTTCCACTGACAGGGAAGTTTTCTCATCAATTGAACCGTTTGTTTTCTCCATTTGTTTATCTGTTTCTATTTTAATTGAGCAAAATTAATGAGTTTCTTACAATATTGAATTTCAGATACAAATAGATATTTATAGAAAATGGATAAAACAAAATATTTTCATTCTATAATCCTATTATAAAAGAATATACCGAATACCATTATATAGATTACTAGCAATACTAATTAGTAAACAAACGTCCCAAACAGTTTTAATTGGGTCGTAGTGATTACTTCATGATGCGTTTTATTTTGTTCGTTGGAAAACATAATCAGTTTAGGTACAATAAGTTTTGCGATAAATATTGAAATAAATTAATAACAGTAATATACAAGGTCCATTTTGAAAACTTAAATCATTATTATGTAGTAATACATCTGTAAGCTACCAATTCTATATAGTAATCACCTACGTATAACGACTGATTTTTCCCGAATTCCCGGTCATTAGAAATGGAAATCGCTATTCTTTTAAACTTGTTTATACCGACCATTCTCTTTAGTCTTAAATCTCTTGTACAATTCGTACTTGTAGTTATGTTTCCCAAAGGTAGATTTACACGTTTTCTCAACTTCACGCCAGCGGTTGTAGACACAAGGACCATTCTCTTTAGTCTTAAATCTCTTGTGCAATTCGTACTTGTAGTTATGTTTCCCAAAGGTAGATTTACACGTTTTCTCAACTTCACGCCAGCGGTTGTAGACACAAGTAAACACATCATTTCATTCGCTGGTGTATCTGCAAATAACACAACAACTCACTGACTTCGCCAAGTAGAACTGGCGGCACCAGTTACTGGATACGTCTAAACGTGCCTTTCCAGCGCTGTCCTACTCAAGTACTGGCCTATCACTGAGACTGGCGTTAGCTACTGGATACATGTAAATGTGTCTTTAAGGCACACTTTCATCACTCGCACTGTTAGAAAAAAAGCTTTTTTTTTACATTTTGCAAAAAAATTTTAAATATTTCGTTATAATGTTTGAAATATTGCTTCTTTTGGGTACTGCAACTAGGAATACTCCTATAAAGACTACTTGTGTAAGACTATGTTAAATAGTAGTAGAAGTAACTATTATCTTACAGCCAGCAGAGGTTGTTATAACATAGTTCAAATCTAATAACTGAGCGATTGCGTTCTTCGGAGAGTTAGAAAAAATCTAACTACGCGAGTGTTAGCATTTGTTGATTTTTTAAGAGATTAGTTATGAAAGTTTTACTGTTATCATATTAGGTAACATTTTTAGTAAAATGTAGAATATTAAAAATACGTTATTATAAGCGCTGGCTATTTTTATACCTTTTTTGGTTTGTGGCAAGTAAATATAGACAAGAGAATGGAGAACCAGTTACCAAAATGGTATACAGAGATAGATAGAGATGTGGTATCACTATATTCTTCTATTATGTTCATTCTAAACACAGTATCCATAATATAGATTATTCTTAGTCTACACAAGATCTACCTAGTGATCTTGAAGATGCCATGGTAGAAAGCGGCCAAAATGATGATTTTACTAGAATATATTACAAAGATAACATACCATAGTTTAAAAATAAGCCAAACACTCCCAAATGTAAGACCAAAACCTCTAATATTGTTACGATTTTACCTGGGTTAAATCCAGGATCAAAAGCTGCTAAAACAATAATAGAATGATGTAAGTTGTCTTTCTTGGATGCTGTTATCAATAGTGGTGTAAAAGAACTGTTAAAACTAGTGGAAGAGGATAACTTTTAAGTATTGGCATATTTATTCAATACGGTGTACACGATACAGGCATAATACTAGAAGAGTGGCTGAAGTTAGCATTTATAACCAACCCTAAAAAACAAGCAGCAAAAGAGTGCTCTGATTGTCGAACACTGAGCCTCATGAGTCATACTTTACAAGTACTGCTGAAAGTAATACATAAGAGAATATACGAAAGGCTAGAGGAGAATATTAGCGAGACGCAGTTCAGGTTCCGAAATTTAGGGATTTTTTATTAGCGATTTTAGAATGTAAACGTTAATCGACACTTTTCCTTTGTTTACTACGAAAAAGCTTTCTGTAAAAAAAGACATGAAAAACTAATATTAGTAGTTATGAACAAACGCATTGACAGTAAAATCATAAATATAGGGCGAACTTAAAAGTGAAACTGGAACAAACCATGAAGTGGAAATATCCAGGAGTGGCTAGTATACCTGTTGAATACAAAGCACGTGGTGATCGTGTGTATTAAGGTATAAAAAAATGCTTATTAAAAGCTTAAAACTTTTATTTTAAAGAAGATCTTTTCGGAATAAACTCATTCCATCATCAGTTTAATAAAAAGTTGTCAAAAAAAAACATTGTATGGCCACGTGAAGACAAAGTAGAGAACTCCGTATTAAAAACTATCCTCAAGGTGTTTATGAGGGTAAATACAATAGACTGTTGATTTGTAGATTCTATTGCATATTCTATTAAATTGCTAATATTGATTCTATTAAAAGTCTATTGCATTTAGAGCATAGAGCATAGAGTTCTCTACTTTGTTTTCACGTGGCCATACAATGTTTTTTTGACAACTTTTTATTAAACTGATTATGGAGTGAGTTTATTCCGAAAAGATCTTCTTAAAAATAAAAGTTTTAAGCTTTTCATAAGCATTTTTTTATACCTTAATACACACGACCACCACGTGCTTTGTATAGTGCAAACATTATATTGGAACAATTGATGGACAAAACTCAGAAGAAATGAAGATCTGTTAGAGGAGTTAGACAGGGATGTGTTCTATCGCCACTTTTGGTTTAACTTAGATTCTGAATATTTTTTTCAAAACACGGTCAATAATATCAAAGTGGGAGTTACCGTTAACGGAAAATTAATTTACAACTTACGATATGCAGACGACACTGTGATCATAGCAATCAGTATAGAAGATCTACAACATCTTATTTAAAGCTTAAGTATGAATAGTGCTAAGATGGAAATTACTTTAAACTCTAAAAAATCGAAGTACATGCTAACTACAAAGAGACCACAAAATATACATCCCCTATTGACAATCAATGGTAATGTGATAGAATAAGTAGAAAAATATCAGTTCTTGGGAACTTTAATCACTGAAACCAATGACCATATTGCAGAAAAAAAACAGGCGAATAGATATTGTCAGATCAGCATTTATATGAATGAAGCCACTGCTAACGTAAAAAATCTAAATTTGGAGATCAGACTACGAACCATTCGCTGTTATATATTTTTAATATTATTATATGGAGCTGAGACTTGTATATTAAAAAAACTGCAATTTAAAAAGAATCCTCTGTTTATATCGCAGAGTAATAAAAATATCATGGACTTATAGGATCACAAATAAAAAAGTACTGAAGAGGGTTGGTAAAGAAACAGAACTAATCACCACTATACAAATCAGAAAACTGGAATACCTAGGGGACGTAGTGAGGCAAACAAAATATGAAATTTAGATACTTATAATAGAGGGAAAGATTTAAGGAAGAAGATGTGTTTGTTGCCCGAAGGCAGAACTCATGGTTGAAGAATCTATTATTGATTAGTATCAATGCAGATTGATTGATTTGTTTAGAGCAGCAAGTTCAAGAATAAAAATAGCCAATATGATTACCAACCTTCATAGGGAGACGGCACTCTAAGAATAAAAAACCTCTTTGGTTTGTCTTATTTTTGTAAATTGTTAATTTTGGTCATTAACTCTTTTTTTTTTCTGGATTCATTGTGTATTTGGGTGAATTGTTTTTAGATACTGTTATTATTTTTAAGACATCCTTAAGTTTCATCCATTTTTTTGTTCTTATTTAATTATACTTCGCGTTAAATATAATATTTCAAAAATTCCATTAAAATATAAATCAGTGTAATCCCTACATAACGCTGTATACATATCAGAAATAAAAAAAAATTGCAAATAAATTTTTAAAACTTATTTACATCAAAAAGAGTAAAACAATTTTTTTTAATAATAAAATATTAATTATAATTTAAGATGATCAGTTGTATCTTTATAACACAATCTATTTTAATAAGTACAAACAATAACTCGGCTACGGTTGCACAACACGCATTTATGGGAACGGTATGCGTATTATTCGTTTATATTTCCCCTTTGTCCATAAAACGTGTACACACTTGGGAAATTTGTAGTTTTCTTGTCTCTACTTTTCTATTTTTCACAAAGATAAGAGTATGATATTACGTTCCTGTCTTATAAAATATTATATGACTAGAAAATATTATGATTGCACACTTACATTATACATCTGCATTCACGATGTAAATTTTTAAATATCGCTGTCGTAAATTTCTGCTAACAAGTGCAGATAGTTCTTCTTTATTAAACTTTTTTGTTTTTATGTTGTAATAACACTGCTTAATGCATTAAAGTTGGCAGTTGCTGTGAAATTTATAAAGGGGGTATTAAGGAGTTTTCTCCATTCTGAAAACCAAATAATTCACGGCTGAGCTCATTAATATTTAATGAATAAACAAAATAGTTAAAAAATGAAATATTTTCAAAAATGTAAACAAACTGATTTAAAACAATAAATGGAATACTTATTAAAGTGTTTATAGTAACCGTTGTATTACTTTTTTTCTAGAGCAAATGTTGAGGTGAGCGTAATGGTAATAGTACCACGAGAAGGTGTCACGGGTGGCGTCCCGTAGTAGCGATCCTTCACATACATTTACTTCTCTGGATCAATTCGTTTCTTCTCATCATATATCATACGTCATACTTTAAGCAGGTTAAAATTAAAAACTGCATGAGAAATAACTAACAAAAAACAGACATTAACACGTTCGCACCTAACCTATTGGTACTAGACGTTCCTCAGAAACGGATATGGGTTTTTAGGTAAAAAACAGGAATATTGGATTAAAACTCGGACACATGGATTAGTATATAGATATTAAAACATTTTTTTTGGTTTACTTAGCCTGTCAGTATACTGGTAGTCAGGATATAGATGTACGTTTTTAACTATATACTAAATACCAGTATACTGGCAGGCTATTCTAGACAAAATAAACAACAATAATCGCTGTATAATTGGGAAAAAAATTTCTCTTATCAATTTTATCATTTTTTTTTATTACAAAAGAAACATAATTATCATTCTAAACTTAAAACTATAAGAAATAAATTTATTGTTTGACTTGTGTATGGAACAATTTGTAGCAAGGAACTATGCATAGTCTGGTGAGTCGGGGCAGCTGGGACAATAATAACGGGACCTTTTTCGGGCATTTTGCTTAGTGCAATATCGGCACCGTAACATACCACTTTTATTTTGTTCCGTGACAGGAACTTGTTCTGGGTAATGCATATTGTTTGCAGTTGTTTGTACCTGAATAGCCTTGTTATTGTCGATAAGGTCCATTACTATGCTCTCACGAAATTGCAAAAAAGAAGTTTTCTTATTCGATGCTCTCTTGTAGATGTAAAAGCTGTTCCAAATGCATATGTCTAATAGATGGAAAAACAATTTTCTATACCACCGAAGTGTTTTTCTTGGTACCGAGTAATATGACAACATCTGGTCTGCTCGATCTATCCCAGACATGTGTTATTGTAGTCAAGCACACAATCGGGTTTAATTTTCGTAGCACCTCGTTTACAAACAACCTCAGTCATAACGTGCTTATGCTTTGTGCTGATCATTCTGACATCACGCTTATCTTTCCATTTAGTAACCAATACGGGCCCTTTACGTTTCCATACAGCATCTCCTTTCTTTAGCTTCTTTTTTAACATGTCCTTGGGGTTTCCAGTTCTGTCTTCTCGTAGAGTTTCAACAACGTGTGTCTTTTCCTTGAATAGGGCTTTCGCCAATCCTACGCTGTTGTAGAAATTATCCATGTATAAAACATGACCTTTTCCGAAATAATCCTTCGTCAACTCTTTGAACAATATCCGCCGTTTTCAAGGTACCTCTTCCGGTATATACAATAATATTTAATATATATCCATCGTGTGTAGTGAGTTCGTATAGTTTAATCCCATACTTGTGACGTTTACTGGCTATGTATTGTCGAAAGATGAGACGACCACGCCACAAGATCATGGCCTCATCAATAGAGAGCTCTCTATTAGGGTATAGACAATTTTGTATATTTTTTAGAACTGCGTCCAAAATAGTCCGAATCTTGTAAAGACGGTCCTCAGTATTAACATCAGTATGGTCTATGAATCGTAGCATTTTTAAAATCCCTAGAAATCTATCGCGGGCCATAGTTCTTCCAAAAACAGGGTGGTAGTAAATACTTTCCCTGCTCCAGTGTTTGGCAAGGGAAGGAAATTTAACGATGCCTCTTAAAACACACAAACCTAGAAATTTTTTGATTTCCTCATTAGAAACTTCTTTCCATACACTTCTTTTTCGTTGAAGTGTTGTAGATGTGGATACAGTGGGTCGTCTATTAGTTTCACATACAATTGTGTTGATTATATCGTTGTCGAAAAGCACATTAAAATAATCTATGGGTTTTGCAGTGGCAGGAAGATTTACATTGATAGACGGTATTCCAGTAAAATCAAATTCTGTTAAATCTTCTTCTACTTCGCCCCAACCATAATGTTCATCTGAAATGTATTTTGTAAATTTTTTCTGTGTCATAGTGGTATTTGTTGTTTATTATGGCAAATATTTGATTCATCTGTTAGATCAACATGTTGTTCATCCCCAGATTCACTTTGATCGGACTCTGTATCTTCAGAACTATTTACACTAGTTTCGCTAAGATAAGTTTTATCAACTATAGAATCATCGTCAGAAAAATCGTCTTCGGACTCATTAAGATTTTCTGGGAGACTATCGAAACATTCTGCCTCTATTTTATTTGCTTCAATCTATAATTCTTGTTCTGTTAACGGGCGATTGCTAGCATACTTTGAAAGTGTAGGTTTTTTCATAACACTTGGGCTAAAACAAAAGAAAACAATTAATAATGCACAAACTATTGAACCACTCTGTACATAATTTTATTTTTCATCTAAATTTTATAATACTTTTAAGAACAATTAAAACATTTCAATATTATTTATTCGTCCAAGAAACATCCAAGTATTTATAATGGGGCAATAAAAAAAATCTTGTAACTAAATAAAGTGAACAAAATTTAAGAATGCTAAATTTAACTAAACATCTAAAAAAATAATAAAAAAATTATCAAAAGTGGAATTAGTTGCACAAGTGCTTTTAATTAATCAGTAACTAAATAACACTAAAATATTAGACCAAAATTATTTTGTTTTATTAGTAGCACTATTATGACTTATTCTATAAATGATATTTAATATTTCTTACCCTGGAATATTTGTATTATCCATATTTCATCAATAAAATTCACCAATATCAGCATATAACCTTAAAATTATCACGTGCTCTAAATGTGTCAATAAAATTGTTTAGGAACGAACTACCAGTATACTGGCAAAGATTACAATATTAGAGACTACATACATATACGGCGTCTACATCTCGTTCCTTTACTCCTGGTCTGTGTGAATATACTATAAAGCATTGAAATTAGTAGAGCTGTGAGCCAGTAAAGTGGTAGTCAATATATTACGGAAAACTCGAACTACCAGTATAGTGGTAGTCAGGTGCGAACGTGTTAAATGAGAAGTAAAAAATTAAAATAATATTATGTAAAAAAAATATTTAATATTTGGTCAGCATAATGTATTAAATTACTACATTTATAAAATACTTATGGAAATTGTCTAAAATTTGTTTAAAACTTTTTCACAACTGGTCTTTTTGTGTAAAAGTACATAATACTTAATCAGAGGAGAAAAGTAAACAAACTTGAACACCTTCAGGATCGGTCCTAAGGCCTACATGATTCTTAGTGGCAATAATTAATATTATTAACAACCTGCTAGTCCTTTAAATGCTAAACTTTTTGCGGACAACCTTGTTATCTTTATAAAATGAAAACAACGCCACATCGATTACAAATGATTTGTAATCGATGCATCACGAATGCTTTTAAATTTTCAGTAACAAAAACAGAAATACTTTTCTCCAAGAAGGTTTCATCAACGCCTTCTACCTTAAAATTATGTAATACCATCTTCTCATTTAAATCAATAACAAAGTTCTTAAATATGTGGTTTTATTAACAACTCATTTTTAGGAAACTATAAAATAAATAGTTTTAATATGTCACAATAGACTGTATCCAATGAAAAACTTGACAAACCGAAAGTTAGGATCAGATTAGGAAACTCTGTTGAGAATTTATAAAACGCTCATTCGATCTAAATTAGATTATGAATCAATAATTGCATATGCATCTGCTTTAAAAACATTACTTAAAAAACTTGACATCATTCACAACGCTGGTATTTGAATTGCACTTGGAGCGTTCCTCCCTGCGAAAGCATACTAAGTAAAGACGGCGAACCACCTCTAAACTACTAAAGAATATACTTAGCTCTAGCACATTGTAACCTCGGAAATCTTTTTTGGGTGGTGCTAGAAAGATAACCAATGGAGACACTGCGGACGGCAGCCAGATTGTTGGTGGAGAGCGAGTCGTGGGTTCGAAACTAGCTTTTGGAACCGGGAATGGATCCAACGGAAGAAATAGGTAAAGATAGGATAAGAGATATTAGAAAAGATACAGAAATAAACAAAAAGATAGATGGGTAAAATTACCAAAGATAAGAGAAGATAGAAACAGGGCGCCACTCAATTTTTTGGGGTTAAGGAGAAAATTAAGAAAACTTTAGAAAAGAAAAGAGATAAGAAAAGATATTTAGGTTCAGAGATCAAACCCAAGGAAAGATACCAACAGTAAATTATTAAATAAATCTGGTCAACGCAATATATAAACAAATAATAAATATATTAAGTATTGCACTTACTTACCTACGAAACTTAATCAGCTTGATCTTTCTACAGTTCAAAAGCATAGTAATATTTAAAGATAGTAATTGTTCAGAGGTATTATTTTATCAGGAAACTTGTTAGGAGCCGACAAATAAAATACATGCATAAAACAATAACAATATATTAAACACAAAATTATGATGCTGCTAAATGCAACCCAGGTAATAAAAATACACAACTATGAAATGGTGCTATATATGTATAAAATTAAGCAATAATGTAATAAAAAAATACCGTTGCCTAAATATATAAGGCAATCATATACAAATATAGTTTGGCGTATCTCAAGATATCATAGGAAAGATAATGAACAAAAATTATAGGAAATACAAAAGATAGCAAAAATTACTTAACTCTAAATTAACAAAAAAAAACAAAAAGGTTACAGGAATGAAAACATAAACCAAACCGCACTTGGTTAAGTCAATTAACTATCTCGCACTATTATTTAATAAAAAATTGAGACTTATATGTTCATAGGTAATATTTATAGAAATTTATTGAATGGTTCTTTAAATTACATTCAAAAATCGACAATCTACAGGCGAAGATATGGATGATACGTCCAGATAATGGCAGGTGATATGATACCATACCATATTACTCGCCCAGATAATTTTAGATAAAGATTACTTATAGTAGGTTTTGACGAATGCAGCTTAATTCACTGAATTTAAGATACTGTACTGGTATTCAACACTGAATTTAATTAGGTACCATTAAAGGAGTGTAGAACTATATATAATTTAATATAGTCCAAGGTAAGAAAACTCAAATATAAAGTGTATACACACTTAGAAAATAATTCACAAAGACGACACGATAAGAAATAAAGTGAGCAAAGCGTAACACAAGATATTGGTCTTAACTCAACAACGGCCTAAGAACAAGTCTCACGAGATATTACCTCACTCAACAACTGCCCACCAACAAGTAAATTGGTTCCACTTAAAATTTCACCAACTGTCCCTGAACAAGGAAGAAGAAAATATTCCCCCACTGAAGAATGATAGGACAGTTGTATGTATATCTCAGAAGGTAAGGCCTTAACGACTATTGGAAAGTTTGAGGTAAAATAATCGGTATTAATAATTGGAACTGAGAATATTAAAATCCTTAGGATTATATTATTATTGTCAAAAGAGACGGCCTTCAGTGAAAATTACCAATTTATGAAAAGGAAACTGCATACCGGAAAGCATTTGTTCTTTTCATACGGAGTATTAAGACAAAAGGATTAAAAACCTTTCTTAATTAGGGAATTTCATTTCAGCTTGGTATCTACAATAATATTTTCCTATCGTAAACACAGGGATTCCTAATCATCGGCGTATCGCACGGGGGTAAAAGGAATTAAAAATAATTTGATGTATTAATAAAAAAAAATGTTACAACATGCCACACCTATAGCTTTAAATATAAACAAACCTCTCTTCTGTAATTTTTTAATAACAAATATATTAATTATTACAATAATAAGCCCCGTTTCCTCAATCCTTACTATGAGAGAATCCGATTATATAGTTCTAACCTGAACATTCAGATCCCAACAGTACTTCAAAGCAATCAATTCAATTCCAATCACTATCTACCTTGGACTCTCGAACAGCCCAAAGTCGTTACAGCATGAAGTATTATAATAAATATGAAACTAGACCCATTGTTTTTAAAGTCAAACTAAATTCGATTATAGAGCAACAATATAATGACTGGATTAAAATTTATACAAATATGTAAATCCAAAGGCGAACTTGCAGTTGAACTCTAAATGAACTTAAACTTTTTTTTTAAGTTTCAACATCTATACTGCAGAACTATTTTTTTTAAACTTTGAGGGTGTACAAGGCAACTATCGAACACGGTGATTAATTTAATCTTGCCCAAGTACTTTCGATCAATAGATCATCTTCAGGGGCATTTCGTCAATTGTGGCCTATCCGACATAGTAGAATGTCATAAATGTAAAATCTGGACATAACAATACAAAATACACTACACTAAGACAAACAAACACTTTAAAATTTATATGGAGAAGCTACATATTGTGAAGAAGCCGGAGACAGATTCTGTCTCCGGCTTCTTCACAATATGTAGCTTCTCCATGATGAACAGTATACGCATCATTTAAGAAATAGTGGAGGATTCTCTGTCAACGTATGGGGATGGATAAGTGCCGAAGGCCCGGCGTTTGTTATCATGTAGAGGAGAAGTTAACAGGATTATATTACAAACATATTATTGAGCACACAATGTTGCCATCGGTGATCCAGAGATTCCCCAACAACGACTTTATCTTCCAACATAACAATTGCCCGGTGCATACGAGTAGAATTGTTCGAGAATGGCTAGAAGAAACTGATGTTAATGTTCTTCCGTGGCCTTCCCGTAGTGCAGACTTTAACCCCGTCGAAAATGTGTGGGCAGAGTAAACAAAGAAACTAAATGAAAGAAACCTTAGACCACGGAATAGAATTGAATTATGGGAAGCAATTGAGCAGGCATGGGAAGAGCTTGTTAACTATAACATGAGGGGATTGGTGCTATCTATGAACAGAAGACTGCAAAATTGTATTGACAAGAATGGGGCTTCCACCAAATATTAATTATTATTTATCATTGTTTATCGTTATTTAATATAAAATAGATTTAAAATAAAATGCATATTAAAAAAAAATACTTCTTTATTTTCGTTATTAAGATCATAATCCATTTTATTCAAAAAACTGTTTTCTATATTTTTCATTTTGTAAAATATTTTGATATTTTAATTTTAATCTACCTATTCTAGCTAGTACACCACTGGCAACGTCACTTTGACGTAAAAGGTGCGTTTAAACGAAGTAAAAATTTAAAAAATGGGCTCCTAGATACGTGAACCTGTAAACTATTCCGTGACCGCAACTGTACTTCTAGAGATTGAGAAAAATCCGTATAAGACAACTTGAGAACTTGCCGCCGTCAATGATATAAGTAAATCATATATTTTGGGAGTTATGCACAAAGAAAAATACCACCCTTACAAAGTACAGTTGATTCAGGAGTAAAATGAAGATAATCCTGATAGAAGGCAAGAATTCTGTGAAATAGTGATGTACAGAATGAAAGCAGATTTGCAATTCATAAACAAAATAGTTTTTTCTGATGAAGCGACGTTTTTATTTAAACGGCACGGTTAAGAAATATAACTGTAGATATTGGAGCCGAGAAAATCCTCACTGGGTGTGTGAGGGTAACACGCAATATTTTAAAAAAATTAATGTTTGGGCTGGCATCACTAACAATAAAATTATTGGTCCTTATTTTTTTGAAGGCACAGTTAATGGTGAGGTCTATCTAGATTTTTTGATTAACTTTCTAGTGCCTACATTACAAAGATTGTTTCCAGATGTTAATCATCCAAATGAGATAGATCATTTCAGAACAAGACGGAGGTCCATCGCATTTTGCACGTACAGTTAAAAATTATTTCAACGAGGTTTTTCTCAATAAGTAGATTGGAAGACGTTGAACGATCAAATGGTCGGCTAGCTCCCCAATTTGACTGCTTTCGATTACTTTTGATGGGCTATTTATTATCTAAAGTATATTTTAATAGACAAAAACAATATTGCTGATTTAAAAGTTAGGATACCGGAAGAAATTAACAAAATACTTCTGATGTCGTACAAAATGTTATACGAGAATTCCAAAATCGCCTCGATTATTGTCAAGAAGTGAATGGTGTTCATTTTGAACAATTAATTTAATTGTAAAGTACATTGAAAAATAGATTTTAAATATCATGTGACATTTTTATCTTTATTCGACCTTAAACATCGACATTCGACATCTTAAAAATAAATTTTCTCAGTTATGATTGCACCAAACTAAAAAAACTTTATATTGCTGAACAGATGACTAAAATTATTTCTAACAATGTACCCACACGACTTCCTGTGTTATTTGGTTTTTAAATTGGTTATTTGGTTATTTGGTTTTCAAATTTTCAAGGGGTGCTTATAATTCAAAGGGGGTGCTAGAAGGGTATAATATTATTATACTGTAAATTGTCAATTTAAGATTAAAAATCGACCTATTGCAGGCTTTTTTACATAGTACATAATAACGCTAAAAATAAATTTATTCCATACATATGGACCGCATGGTATATCGAAAGGTAAGATTTTGATATGCTTTTCGTGATAATTTACGACTCATTTTAGAAAAATTATCGATTTTTCCTATTTTACTTATTATAGATTTAACTTTTTATAGTTTAAGGTTTAAGAGTAGAATTTTTAACAAAAAATAAATGGTTATTATGAAATAGGTCATTCTTTAGTCTTGCGTGTACAACAGAAGAATTCACTTAAACCATACAAAATCTTGTTGTTGCAAGAATTAAATAAAGATAATTATCGTAGAGATCGTAGTGAGATAATGATGAATAAAATTGGCGCCGTTTCTCATATCGTAATTTCCAAATTTCCAGCGTTTTCTGTAGAAAAAACCTTGGTTTTTAAATTTCTGATTTTCACTACATCTTCGAGATCTTCTCTTTGTGATCATCTTGATCTACCTCGTTTTCTTCTAGTGGGTGAAGTCGATTGTTCTCTCTTTTTTGGCCATCTATTTTCAGGAATTTTTCGCAGTTGTGCATACTAAATTACTTTACCATGTCTAGGACCACTTTCATTTCTCCCCTAATGTTTAAATTCTTCACCCTATCAAGTCTAGTGTGTCAGCAACATCGTCTTTATTAGTTCATTTTCATGGCCCTAATTTTTTATTTGTGTTTTGACTTATTTCCCAAAGTTCGGCGTCGTACTAAAATATATAGATAAATACTAAACTAAAAATACAATTAATTATAAATAATTAAGCATTATATTCATCATCATCACGTAGCGCCACAACCCAATCTCCTACCATACCAGTTTTACAAGTCTCTCGTTATGAAGTCTGTGTACGTGACCTGCCCATCTTAGTTGCTGTGATTTAATTTCCTGGACAATATCGGCGTCATTGTAGAGTGCTTTTAATTCTATATTATTTCTGATCTTATACTGGTTTGTGGTGGTCATGGTGGGGTCCAAAAATTTTTCAAAGTATTTTTTGTTTAAAGCGTCTGAGCTTTTCTTCGTTTGCTTTGGTCATGGTCTGCGTTTCGCATTCGTATGTTATTACAGGTCTGGCGATGGATATATAGATTTTGAAAAAAGAAGAGGTTAATCTTTGTAATTTGGTATATTTTTTAATATACCAAATAACAAAGATTAACCTCTTTTTGTGATACGTGGTATACAGCTAGCTGCAGGAATTATTTTCCTTGTGGATTTTATATAGATTTTGATCTTTTAACTTTTTGTAAGATTTTTTTGATTTTATGAGCTTATCCAGTGCAAATAGACGGCGGTTTGTAGTTTAGATTATGTCTTTTATTTCTTTAGTAACATCCTTGTTAACTGTGAATACAGCTCCTAGATACTTAAAACGTTGTACTCTTTCTAAATTGAAGGTGCTGACCGCCACATTATTATGTCTTTTATTTCTTTAGTAACATCCTTGTTAGCTGTGAATACAGCTCCTAGATACTTAAAACGTTGTACTCTTTCTAAATTGAAGGTGCTGACCGCCACATTTTGCCCTGTTCTGTCTCTTCGTATCATTCTATTTATACACATATATTTCATCTTCTCTTCATTATTCTTCAGCCCTACATCACTTGTTGCTCCTTCCACCTTGGTAAATATGTCTTTTGTGGATAGGATGGAGTCTCCAACAAGATCTATGTTATCTGCATATGCGAGTAACAGCTTGAGACCTTAAACCGATAGCCATTCTGTTTTTATTTCGGCCGACCTCATGGCTTTCCCTATTACAAGGTTAAAAAGTAGTGGAGATAACACATCATCCTGTTTGAGTCCACTGTTAATTTCAAAGCTAAAAGACAGTGTATTATTTATACGTACTTAAGATATTCCACCCTCCATACAGACTTTGGTTATCCGAATGAGTTTCTTTGGTATTGACAACTCCACCATGGCTTTTCAAACTTGGCTTCTTTCTACGCTATCACATGCTTTTCTAAAGTCTATGAAAATATTGTGTATGGGTCTGTTATACTGCAATCACTTTTCTAGAAGTTGTTTTAGCGTAAATAGTTGATCTATTGTTGATCTGTTTGCCCTAAAACCGGCTTAATATTCACCTAAAACATTTTCAGCAAAAAGTTTTTTCAGCATATTTTCAGGCATGAGTCTAGCAAGAATGATGTTTCAGAGGGTTTTATATACCGTGTCTAGGAGTGAAATTCCTCTATAATTTGGGCATTTTATTTTGTTCTTTTTTGGGGATAGGGACTATTATGTTGTCCTTACATTGTGCTGGTATCCTTTCTTCTAACCATATGTGCTAAGCATTATATTGAACACAATAAAGTAATTTTAAGATTTATTTTTATTAATGTACTATCAAGGTCTCATTGCTTTTTTTTTAAATTTTTATTTTCTGGTATCAACTTAAAAATATTAATTTAAACCTATATAAACAAAAACAGACCGAATTATTTTATACCTGTTTGGGTTATAGTGAATATTATAGAGAACAAAATTATATTTTCGCTTAGAAGTTTATGGCGAATTATGGAATTGTATTTCAGTAATCAACAGCTAATTCAAAATTCATTAGTAAGTTTCCTTTAGTTGGTAACACAATTATGAAATCATAATAGTTAGTAGTTTGTGCAACAAATTTAGATTCAGCTTATATTTTATACAAATGTTTCTACGAATAGAGAATTAAATTTCATATATTTTTGGTAACATTATTTTTGATCTTAATATGACCAACCAAACTTTTTACTTTGATTATTATCATGATATTATATTACATAAAATAGAAATACAGTTTTCGTATATTATACTATTCCTTATTAGTATAGTTAGTATGGTAAAAATGGAAACATGTTTTATTGCACTTTCAGAATGTCTTCTTGCATGCTGGCATTTTTTCCGATAAACTATCAGGAAGTAATAATATTATTGAATAAGAATTCGAAGCTAAAAAATTATCTGATTTTTTTGATATCGCATACAATGTAGACAGGTTTTTATGTAAAAATGTGCTAAAAATGCTCCACGTGGTATTCATTTTATTCAAAGTTAACATTAGAGGTAAAATCTGAAAGTCAAGAGGTTAAAAGTAGCCAAGAAGTAAAAAGCAGCCACGAATTTTCTGGCATTCTATCCGCTTTTGTAGTCTTCTGGCTTAGCATTAAAGCATGTATAAAATTTCTTTAAATTATTCCCCTTGAAAAATTACTTTTACGCCGCCTATTTCTGTATATTTTGTTAAAAGCCTTAAAAATAAACCAGCAGCAACGAGCGATCTGTTACGCTTTTTTTTAACAATGAATAATTTTGCCAAATGTTCCCTGTTTTTTTATCTATCCTTTGCCAAATAGAAACCTTTCCTAGTAACAAAGGAATCAGTGCCTATTGTGAAATCACCGGTCTACCTTCTTAGAAAAGCAAAAGAGTTTTCGTGGAAAGTATAATTCCTGTCGGCAGAGCGTGATTAGGTTACAAAGATAACCACACTAGCTTTGCTATTTAAATATCAATTTTGCGTGGCACTCTTCAGCCAATACCTCCACTCCTTTTTTATCTTTAGCTTGCCTAAGATCATAATTCGAATTCATTTTCGAGTTGGTTCCTGTGGCAAGCGGTTTGTCTTTACCACACGGCCGTAAGCATATTTTCAATTCACCCTTATCTATATAAAATGTCTCTGCACAGTGATTCATATATTAAATATTTTCTCTTTTGTCAAAGAGACGTCTTAGAATTCAAAGGAATCAAGTCACTGCTGTTTGCCGATTGTTCAACTCTACCTTCATTCGTCTCTGCTGTCCGACGCCTTTATTCGTCTCTACGTTCTTTTGTCTCTTCATTTATCTCTACTACTTACTACTACCTGTTATGGTCCTATTTTTTCGTCTGCCTAAATCAATTCGAGGGATTGTGGATTGAAGACCGTAATTCGTTACTGTACCTACCTGTTGCCAGGACCAAGTGTCAAGTGCCTTTATTGAGGGCTGAGGGCATAACGCCATTACTTGTGTCCACCTGTTATCTACTGTATTGTGAGTACCTATAAATTTTATTGACTAAAGCTCAACTTCGATACCTAAATAGTAAGAAGTTGATTTACAACATTCGGTTGTGCTATTTTGCTATTTATGGTTACCTTTAACCGAATAAACTATCACGGGTATAAACTTACGATATAATATATACGTATAAATTATGAACCATTTGTTTTATATTAATGTAGGTTATATTTATGATAAATTTTATGAATAGATTTGAGGTGATCACGTTAAAAAAAAAATAGTAAACGTATTCTCAAGGCATAATAACAATTTATGTTATTTGACGAATATTGACAATTATAATATTCCTTGTTTTTTCTATTCTTGAAAATACTATATTATGCAGAATTATTTTTCAATAAAGATATTTTTTATTGTATTCCATAATAAATTGTGCAATCACTTCGTTCCATTTAACTGTGAAGTAGAAATTGTTATAGTCTATGTTTTTACTAGTATACTTCAATATAACTTTGTTGACGAACTATTGCCTTTGTTTTTGGTATGATCCAATTTATTTTTTTGTGCAAGGTGTATCTCTTTCAGGCATTTTTTATTGATTTATATTTTTTTTGTTTCATTATATAACTAGTGTACATGTGTCGAAATGTTAAGTGTGTACCGCACAATATACATATATATTTTTTAAGTGTTTCGTATTATTTGTTACTTTTTTATAGTCGTTTTAAATTTTTCAAACGCTCAAATCAATTTGAATTTCTTGCTAACTCTCATTTTTGTTTTAATAGTATTGTGTAGCACAAAAAACCTTTAATTTAACTCTTTATAATTTTGTTATTATTTTGTTTAATTGGACATCTAAATACTACTGAAAATATTTTTTAAACAATTTTTGACGACCACCTTTTTATTTTAAAAATTGCAACCTTTTATTATATAATATTTATACCTTAATAACCTCTTGGTGGCAACCGCCACCAGAGGTTATTAAGGTATAAATATACATAATTTTATATATAAATATTTTATTACAGGAAAAAGCATATATAAAAATATATTATGTTTTATTGACGCCTTGTATAACAAATTTTGAAACAATTTCTGTCTTTCAACAAGCACAGAGAGACGTTACACTTTTCACACATGATCTCCCGTTATTTTTAGGTTTATTTTAATTATCACGATGATACTCCAATCATGAATTGCACACTGCCATATTAAAATAGTGAAACATTATTAAAAGTGAAACTGGAACAAACCATGAAGTGGAGATATCCAGGAGTGGCTAGTATACCTGTTGAATACAAAGCACGTGGTGTTCGTGTGTATTAAGGTATAAAAACGCTTATTAAAAGCTTAAAATTTTTTATTATAAAGAAGATCTTTTCGGAATATGTATCATTCCATCATCAGTTTAATAAAAAAGGTTGTTAAAAAACATTGTGTGGCCACATAAAAAACATTCGGTTGACATCTGGATTTAAAAATAATATTCTTCGTGTTATTTATTCAGGTAAATGCAATAGACTCTTGACTTGTGTAATATAAAAAATGAAACTGGGGGCATCTTATATGACCCCCTGTAGTTGGTGAAGTTTTATTGACTTACATGGACAAAAACATTACAAAAACCTTTTTTATACCGTTTTTATACCTTAATACACACGAACACCACGTGCTTTGTAGTGAAACATTACCTGTAGAGTCCACTTCTTTTTTCTAATAAACGTTCTATAAAGTGATACAAGGAAATCATTTTTATTCACTCCGCCCATACTTTAATTGTAAAGTTTAATTACTGCTGGACGTTTAACTTGTACATATGTGTTGGACCTTGTTATTGAACCATCCAACTGCAACAGTATTTTAATAGGAAGTAATTTTCGAGTCTGAACTTCCTCTTCCTAATAGTTTCAGTTATTTTTCGGAACGAAGTGTACAGTTTCACATGCGATTTTGTTCTGAACATCTTTTCCAGCAGCAAATATTCCTCTCTTGTGAAGTAAATTTAGTAATTCCATTGAATTAAAATAATTATAAAAGTAGAGCCTATTTCCCGAATTAGCTGGCAATCCTTGTGTTAAATAAAGAATAACTGAAGATGTAGCATTGTGGTTCATTTCTACAGACATAGGTAATGTAGTTGCGACTTAATAAACTACCGATTGGTTGTACTATTCCTGACTTACCACAAAAATTAGAAATATATGCTCCAAGGATTTGATTTGCCTCTAATAATCCGTTTTAGAAAAAAATTGCCCTTTGAATGGTATGATTGTCTCATCTATGCAGTTATTTTCTTCAAGCATTAATTCTTCGCAACGGTGTTCAAAGCTGGTAATTATTTTTTTCACTTTTAAAAGTTAATCATTGGTGTTCTTATTGGTATTGACATCTGATATAAATGATTACGTAAACTTTCAAATGGGTTTTGAGACATTCCGACTCCTTGAATATTTCGAGTAAAAAATAGCGCGAAAAATAATTAAATGGTGTCTTCTGTCACTTTCATAACTAAAATTACTTTGACTTGATCGATTGAAAATACTATTTGGAGGTACAACTTTTCCAGTCTTCCAGATAGTTTTTTGTTTTTTCACTTTTTTAGGTTTTTGAGGAATTTCTTCTTTTTATAATGCTGCTTCGTCCTCATCTAATGTAAGCATACCAGTCTCTTTATAATCTGGATCTCTATTGCCTTCTGTATCAGAATAGTCATCATTCAGGCCAGTTAATGCTTCTTCTGCTTGAATAATCTTGAATTGGTGCTAGTGGATTTACCGCTTTTCGTTGTTCTCTCGTGGAAGGGTCATCAAAACGTAAACAAGTCAATAATACTGCAAATCTCTTGGCACTCATTACGGACAGAAAAATTTCTCTGCCCGTTCCATCTGTAGCAAATAGACATTCTAAGTCTTCATCATTGGACTTAAATACTGAGGTGTAAATTAGTAAGCCTAAAAATGCTTCCATTTCGACCTGGTCGACATTTTTTAATTCCGGCCTCTTTTCATTTTTGTATTTGACCCTAACACTCGCCAATTTTACATTTGTCCATTCGACTACAACATTTAACATTTGATTTTGTAAATAAACAGTTCCAAATTTCCTTTGCAGGTGCCGAAAGACCAACAGACCGAGCCTTTCTTGCAGCCCCGGTAAATGTACAATAATATTATGCTTTTGAGTACGAATATTTTTTGGTGCACTAGCTGACCACTTAAATCTGTTTTTACCATAAAAGTAGTTTGAAGATTTTGACGCCAATATATTATTTTCATCATCACTGGACGAGTCTTGGTTTAAAGTTTCTGGAATATTGTCTTCTGGATCAGATTCACTATCAGACTGCTCAGATACCGACTCATGACTGCTTTCTATTACCGCATCACTCTCAATATCATCAATATCACTATATTCAGAGTCCAAATCATTGAACCAATTTAACACTTTCTCTTCAAATTTCGGATCTATAACACTAACCGATCGTGACGTACTTGGTAGATGATCCATTATAATTTATACGAAGAAATACAAAATACTCGATAAAAAGTAACTAACGGTGACGTTGAGTCTCGCTGACTCCAATAACGTCTGTTCCCGCAAACGGCTAAAACGTAAACTAATCAAACAAAAAACGCTTGGTTTATGAACTATTTTTAGAAAGGTACTTAGCCGCAGGCCATCCAGAGTCGTCCGCTTTAATATTTTAAACCGGTTTTTAATTTCGCAAGAGTCTCTCAGACTCCACGTCACCGGTTACGGGTTAAACTCGTCATGTTTTCTTTGTAGTTCTTCCATCTGACGACATCTCTGTTTCATCCAGTACTCTTTTGCTTGCTAAACCTCATATCTTATTTGTCGATATATTTCTCTATATCGAGTCTCATCTTAATTTTTACAATTTCCTCTTTGCTGAATAACGTCTAGTATGTTATCGGTCATCCAATCCATTTTCTTTACTGGCTCTTTCTCTGATTCTAAAACTTCGTCTTGCTTTGGTAACCATGGCGGAATTCATTGTATCTATATTTTGTCCGATATTTTCTTGTACAGATCTTTCCAGCTGTTTTTTAATATCATGATTTATCTTATTTTCGAACTCCTCTGCAATTATTGAATTTCTTAGGAGTCGATTATTAAGTTTTTTCTGAGCTGTCGGGGTTTTTATTTTTTTTTAATTTTAGTTTGAATCCAGCACAGAGCAGATTATGATTAGTTGCTGCGTCTGCATTTGGGAATGTTTTTGCATATGTAATACTGTTTCTAAACCTTCTGTTAATGATAATATAGTCAATTTGATTTCTGACTACCTTTAATTCTTGATCAGCTGGAGATTTTAAGGTATATAGTCGTCTTTTAGGTTGTTGAACAAAAGTATTTGCTATAATGCAATTATCTTCTTGGCAGAACTGTATTAGTCTCTGCCTCTTTCGTTCCTTTCTTCAAGTCCATATTTTCCGTTTATATCTTGTGTTATTTTGGCATCAACTTTTGCGTTGAAGTCCTCCATAATAATCGTAACTTCATGTTTTTTTATGCTCCGGAGAATTTGTTTAATTTGGTTGTAGAATTGCTCAATCTCTGCATCTGGCTTGTCAGCTGTTGGTGCATAGATTTGTATTATATTAATATTTCTAAATTTATTTTGCAGCAGTATCATCATGATGCGATCATTGAAAGGAACGAAATTTCTAATATAGTTACGAATCTCTTCTTTGACAATAATTGCGAAACTGAACTTAGATATCCCGAATGAAATAGAAAACAGTATTATCATTATAAAATACGAAGATTTCTCCTTGATTACTTACAAGCTCCCCTACTATAATCAAACAATTTTACTTTTAAAATGTTTGCAGATTTTTAGCATGCCCACTTTCCAGGAAGTTTATTAAAAACTAAAGTAATTTATAGGGGATTGCCACTAGTGTAATTTTTTGTTTAACAAAATATTACATTATTAAACAAAATGTAAAAACTAACAAAAAAAATATCCAATTTTAAGAAGATAGTCTTAAGAATAGATAAAAGGAATATTTTTTAACCTATGTAGGTATAATTAATATTTCTATTCAGTTCGGTTCTGGAAGCAACCAGATTTCTCAAAGAGATATTACAAAGTAGAACAACTGGTGCTGATCTTTGATAGGCAAACATATTTCCGGAGTAAACAGAAGATCGTGAAAGCAAAGTTCAGTCAATTTTGTTCACAAATACAAAAGTAACGAACTTAGATCACAACCGTTGTTGACGTCACTTAATTAACTTTTCTCAGTTTTCATTTTGAGGAACTAATTTATTTCCCCGTTTCGGAGATAAAATAATCTGCAACGATGGAGTGTTTGACAATATCAATCGAAATAATTATATTTGTCTTTACGGTATTAATTCGACGTTAATAATTTGACTAAATGATTTCATGTTTGGTGTTTTACTGTAAAAGGACTTAAAAATATATAATGCTCTTATAGCAAATAAATCGAAAAGTATAGTTCAGAATTTTTTTTGTTTCAACCTTATATTAAAACTCTACCTGTTTTTTTATTTAAGAAACCGGTTACAACTCATAAGTTTATTAGCGGAGCGGTAACAGCTGATTGCACTTTGCTTACAATTAAAGTCTTAAAGACATAAGTAGGTTATCTATACCGTTATTTAAATTAAAAATATCTGTAAAAGTATTGAGTAAATGGTATGGAATTCTAAAACGATTAAACTTTTTGCTCTTTACCTCTACAGCATGTTTCACTGTAAGAGGTGAACTACACACATCACAAATTGGGCGATCTTCTTTTTAAAGAAATGCTCATAAGAAAATTGGGTATGTTAAGGTCGTAAACAAAAAACAAGTACTTGCTTTCGTCTGGATACATCAAGTGGTTGTTATGGTTCAATGTTATTTTTTATCCTATGAAGCTCTATGGTATGGCTTTTTATTGGTTCCAGTTGTCTATCAGGTGCATTAAGTAGCTTTTTAAATCCATACTCACAAACTGCGGTGGTATAATAATACCTACTACCATTGTTTACTATGGTTGTATACCCTGGCCGCTTAAAACATGGAATCCAAGGTCGCATGATCATTCAATGCAAGCATCGACAGGTGGTC
>CAKJVB030000009.1:325496-344102 GCA_918026665.1 Diabrotica balteata
CCGAGACACATAGGCATGAAGGGGAACGAACGGGCTGACGCCCTGGCGATACAGTGCTTATCTACTCTGCCTGTGAGACTCAAACCTGTGATTGGAGGGCTCTTTAGTACTAGTCAGGTCTAGTGTCTGAAGGGCTTACAATTGGTCCCTGCTCCGATCTACCATAACTATAACCATACGTTCAATAATAACGAATATGCTGTGTAGTGCAATTTTGGTAGTCGCCTAGTTTATTTTTGCTTAATCTTAATATATTTGTTTTATCCTATGTCGCAAATTAAGATTCGATCAGTTGTTTATTTTGTACTTAGCCAGAGGCCTTCTTTAAGTCAATAAATCAAAATTTGTCTTATAGTAAATTTATTTTCATTCGTAGTGCACCTATGATATCTGGTATGTAACTCTACACTCATTAAGATCGAAGATGCTGTCTAGTGATCTTTTTGTAGTCGCCTTGTTTGTTGTTTATCTTCATATAATCGTTTCCCTTTCCCTTTAATTTGTATATCGCATTTTGGAATTATATCAGTTGTTTATTTTGTTTTCAGTCAGAGGCCTTCTTTAAGTCAATAAATCAAATTTTTTTGACTTTTGTAGGTTTTTAGTAAACCTATTTTCATCCATAGTGCCGTATATCTCGTATGTAATTATACGTTTATTAATAATCAAGATACTGTGCAGTGCCTTTTTGGTAGTCGCCTTGTTTGTTTTTTATCTTAATATAATCGCTTTCCCATCCCTTTTTCATTTAATGTATCACACGCTGCAATAGCACCAATAACAACGAAGATGTAATGTAATGCCCCTTTGGCAATTCCGATACGTTTGTTTTTTTGTCAATTGTACTAGATACCTTCTTTCTTTTTCGACAAGACCTTATATGTCACGATTCCGTAGAACAGTTCTCGAGATGTGCCACTTTGCGAACAATTTACGTATTGATGATGGTCGCAAAAATCTGTCGCGTATGTAATGATTTGTTTCCATCACAAAAGTGTTCAACATCGCTAAAGAAGTTTTTACTTAAAAATAGCCATCTTCTAAGAAAAAACTCCATCTAGCCGAAATATGCCTCACAATTCGAGGTACCTCCGTTTACATATCACCCAACCACAAACACACAACACAACAATTATCATCCTCCAGGTCATAGCCTGGACCATTTCAGATCTGACATTCAAAAAATTCACAAAAAACACACAAATTCCTAACTACACACAACAAAGACACTACACACATTAAAATACACATCAAACTCATCATTCATAGTCACTCCATAAATCACAGAGTATTACAACCAACTACAAATTTTCTTTGACATCTTAAACTTAGGCAACTCTTTAAAATATGACATCAAAAAAATGACACAATACACAAACACTTTTACGTCACAAAACCCTCAAAAGATCTCAACTTAGAGCTCATAAAAATACAGTAGTCGAGTTATTAATAGTCGAGTATTAATCTCTTGTTAGAGGAGATTAATAACCAGTAGGTATCCTTATACTCAACCCGGTTGTTCCGAGTGTTTAATATAGATGGACGCTCGATTCAAACAAATAACAAACTCAGGGAAGCAGCGGCGAGTATACGGAACTATTACGATTACTAGAACTATGAGTCCTTGTATTACTCGATGCAACACACTTCCACGATACAAAATACACGATAAACGACATCTTTAATTTTTTTGCAGTGTACCTGAACAAGTTGAATAAGGTAGCCTACCTTTACACAACAAATCCCATTAATGCCAATTCTCTGCAGAAAAACCTCAAAGTTTTACCCGGAACCAAATATCTAACCATCACAAACAGATCCAACCAAAAATTGCCCATCCCACCCCGCCGTCCAGTCCCAGAAAACATCACATAAACAAATCTAAACGCATGCATTCCTTAATAATTCCGCAATCAACGCAGATTCAACCGATTATTTATTTAAAACTCAAAATCTACCCATCTATCAAAATTCAGGTCACTTGTCAACTCTCCTTACAAATCCGTCACACTTACAACCAAATCTAAAATCAACACATCACCCCGTATACCTTATATTCCATATTACAGTACATTAACATTACTGTTCACACACAACACCAACATGAAACTGCAACAGAAGCAATACCTATTGAACCTTTACCCCAACCTTACAATCAAAAAACATAAAACGAAACACATCCAACTCAATCTACACAAAAATTAACTCAAACAATAAACTCAAAAAAACATAAGACAACTAAACACATACAACACAACGCAAGCAAATACCTTATAGAACACATCCCACCAAACATTTGCCAACAAAACACTTCTCAACAATATTTTAAAATCAAACGAACTTCTTTCAAATAATATAGCCCACTTAAAAGTCAATTTATTAGACAAAACAGTACCCATTAACACATTTTAACCCTTAGATATTCACGAATTCCAGACAAAACTAAGAAACAATATCGTGATCATCACTATTATGCCCCATATATTTCAATAACACTCCACAAAAATCACAACCAAAATCCAATCAATCCTCTATCTCGTCATGACAGGCGTTAACAAAAATTTTTCACAAAAAAACATTGAAGACCATCAATCATAAGGCCACTTCCCTAACATTAAATTGTCAGAATAATTGTCCGCGAAAATAACATCCCTATACACTTTGTTCAAGTCTTCGAGAACTCAGAACAAAAATTCTCAGAACCACTGAAACACTAAAAATTATACGTTGTGAGATCCGTGGATCAGATAACGTTATCCCTCTGCGCTTTAAATAGTGTTCTAGATGCTGTCAAAGCGAAAGTCACAACACAGAATATTAACAAAGAGCCACTATCTCTCCAAACTGCGGACAAAATCACAAATCATATAAATGACAGATGCACGATTCGGTTCAAACTATTGCGGCACATACTTGGCATATTCACACAAATGTACCGCCAGAAAAAGTAATCCCACAACATAGAAAAACACACATACAGTCACAATCCTAGACAAATTTCTCATACGAATCTCACTTCGGATATAAAATCGATAATTAACCTCATTCCTATGATCTTTTCCTACGCCTTACCTGAAAAAACTCCTACGAATATATCTAACGAGATCTTTCGAAATATGTACGGACATGCAATCGTAGTGTCAACCTTCAACTTTTCTTTACATCCCACCTAAGCTCTAGCTCCTAGAATGCACCCACTAGCCATCGAAAAAACCACATAAATCCTTTATAGACGATTTAATTTACACAAGAACATTTGAAGATTGGTTTTCTGTGAACTTATTGCACAACGATATCTGTAACAAGGTGAGGAACTAGCCACAGCTAACCTCCATGCGATATACTATATAAAGTACAATCAATTCTGAAAGAAATCGTTCAATTTTTGGATGCATCTGGTATTTTTATCAGCGGGCTACCTCAACTAGTTCATGACGAAGTTGTCCACCAAACATCGACCCGATCGACGTTAAGCTCCATCAAATTCCCACCTCGACTCCTACGCCGGTCTTAAGTCATTAACAGAAAATCGTCCCAAACATACAAAAAAACTCCAAGAAGAGGAGTGAAGCCTAAAACAAGGCTTCAGAGCGCATTTTATTAAAGACTGATCTAGCGATTTCTATCCTACATCTAATCTCTTTTGTTTGATCAGTATCGTCTGTGATCCAAGCACCTAGATATTTATAACAGGGCACACGCTCAATCGTTGTGTTGTCTATTACAAGATTAGCTCTGATGTTTGATTTCGTGATTACCATAAATTTAGTTTTTTTCAAATTAATTTTCAAGCCGTAGTAGTGTCAAGTAGTGTTCTAGATACTGTCAAAGCAAAAGTCACAACACAGAATACCAACCAAGAGCCACTATCTCTCCAAATTGCGGACAAAATCACAAAGCATATAAATGGCAGATGCACCATTCGGTTCAAACTATTGCGGCACATACTCGGCATATTCGCACAAATGTCTTGCTAGAAAAAGTGCTCCCACAACATAGAAACACACACATACAGTCACTATCCCAGACAAATTTCCTCATACTACCCTACTTCGGACATAAAATCGATAATTAACCTCATTCCTATGATATTTTTCTACGTCTTACCTGTAAAAACTCCTACCAATATCGAAATATGTACGGACACGCAATCATAGTGTCAACCTTCAACTTTTCGATAAATCAAAGATATATACAAACCAGATTTAAATCCCGTTACATCCCACCTAAGCTCTAGCTCCAAGAATGCACCCACTAGCCATCAAAAAAACTACATATCTTCTTCATAGTCGATTTAATTCACACAAGGACATTTGACGATTGGTTTTCTGTAGTTTTCCAAACTCATTGCATAACGATATCTGTAACAAGGTGAGGAACTAGCCACACCTAACCTCCAAGCGATATACTAAATAAAGTACAATAAATTCTGAAAGTAATCGTTAAATTTTTTGATGCATCTGGTATTTTTATCAGCGGGCCACCTCAACTAGTTCATGACGAAGTTGTCCACCAAACATCGACCCGATCGACGTTAAGCTCCATCAAACTCCCACCTCGACTCCTACGCCGGTCTTAAGTCATTAACAGAAAATCGTCCCAAACATACGAAAGACTCCAAGAAGAGGAATGAAGCCTAAAACAAAGCTTCACCACCCCTATCTTTCTTCTTTCTCGTTTCTTCAGCTTTTTTCTATTTCCAGGGGTCGCTGTTCCTTACCATTAGTCGCCACTCATTTCTGTCTACCGGTTCTTCTTCACCTAAATCTTCCTCTCTTAAATGTTCTATCACATAGTCCTTTCATATTCTCCTTGGGTTTTCTCTATCTCTTCTTCCTTTCTAGTCTTACTCAACATCATCCGTAATATTTTTATTTCAGCCACCTTTATCTTATTTTTCTGAATCTTTTAAACCTACACCAACGTAGGTCTCACTACACTCTTGTATATCTTTCCTTTCAGCTCTTCCCCGATTTTTATATCAAAGTACCTCACTCATTCGCTTTCATTTAAACCAACCAGCCTGTAGTTGTCCCTCTTCAATAGCCCTTCTCCAACACCCCAACTTCCCCTCCAACATTCCTTTGCTCTCCTCTACTAACACGATATCGTCAGCAAAGTGCATTGATCCAGGAGCTCTCTCCCCTACCTTTTCTGTCAGTACATCCATAACAAGATTAAATAGGTAAGACTTAGTAAAGATCAACTGTCTCAAAGCAAACAAGGCATCCGTTGTCCCTTCCCCGCCAATACAGGTAACATATTAGTCTTCAGTCTTCATAAAGAACGTGATAAAGAACGTTAATGACAGCCAAATCATATGCCACTGCGAAGTCAATCAAACTATTTCATTTATCATTTCTTGTTTCCATCCCCAAACCTTCATGAAACATTTCTATACCCGCTTCTTATCTACGTATAATGTCCATTCTAATCACCTGTATCACCCATATCCTTCACACAGGAAAATCCCAAATACCAAATACCAAACTAGAACAAGCGGTGCCAATCATGAATATAAATAGCGCACCTTCCAGGAGCCCCTCAGTTAGTGGTCATTCGCTGGCAGGTAAGGAATTCCAGTTGAGGTTTTTCCAGAAATTTCTTTCAGGTGAGTTTTTAAAAACTTTTAATATTATTATAGTTTATAAGTCAGTTTGTGTATTAAACTAAATTTTGAAAAGAAAGTTAGTTGGATTATTGTAATGTAATATAAATAGTATATTATAAATACACTGTTTTATTTTCTTCTTCTTCTCAGATGGTTTTGTGTTTTGTACGAAAATTATAAGTATTTAAAACTTAGTACGTACGTTTCTATTGGTATTATAAGCATATTGGAACCTTAGCAAATTTGGCGTCAATTTCTTCTCAGTCTTTTTGTTAATTTTGGTTTAACATGGTTTTTTTCTTTTTCTTAATTTTCTAACGCCTATTAATTTTATTGAAAGCAAACCTCTGGAGTTCTAAAACTTGGCAAATAAGTTTTAGAACTGGTGTTCTTGGTGTAAGAATGATCTTTTAATTTTGGGATAGGCTTGTCTTCTTTTTCTTTTCCTTCATTATCTCACGTATTTTTAAATCTTTTTTAAAACTTATCATATAGGTTTTATTTTGTGTACGAAAGAACCCTATTGATTTTGGTATCATCATGTCTCCTTCTTCTTTATTCTCACTCGTATTTTGACAATTTTTTTTTTTTAAAACATATCTTCTAATCTTAAAAACTTTATGGATAGGCTCCATTTATTATACGATAAGGCTACTTATTGATTGTGGAGTCAACACTTGTACAGCACTTGCAAAAACTTGTACAGCAACGGAAACAATTATTTCATAGTTTAGTTAAAAAGGACTAATGAACATGAATAATGAAGACCTAGCTGAAAAACAACTGCAAAAACTTTCATAATCTTAGTAAATACGTATTTGCGGTTGCCTAGCGTCTTTTTAATATTATATTTATATAATTTTATAAATCCTTTTTGAACGAGTTTTGCCATTAAGTCTTTTCTATTTTTTAAAAATATATACTTAATTATTCGCCCTTTGTATTAACTTGTCTCAGCTATTCTTAGTTGGCTACACCGTACTGATGACGACCAATGAGTCAGAAATACGTATTTACAATAAATATTTCTATTATTGTCGATCTTTCTATTGCATATCTTTCTTTTTAAAAAATTATTATGTTAAAGTACTGTTGATTGGTTTGATGACGTGGTTTAAGAATTATTGCATATCGTTTTCGTTGCTTATTACTAGTACACACTTACCTTATTATAGGCATTATAAAACAAGTTTTAATTTGTCCTTTTTTCTAAATTAAAACTCTGTCCCAATAGATACTCACAGACAGCTAAAAAATGGTATTCAAGCAGAACAAGTAAGATCAAGAAATTTTGAGTAAAATTATTTCCTCTATATAACTGAGTTTTTCTATATAATTAATTTCTTTTCTTGTTCGTCAATTTTTCAGCTCTACTTTGACCTTAAATCTTTGATGACTATCTTTGTATTAATTTGTTGGCATCATCACGTTGTCACGTTTGGACATAATACATGAAAAGTTTTGTGTATTATTATGTTTGATAATTGGAAATATATACCTTATTTAAGGAACTTTCTTTCATTACATCATTAATAATAATGAATAAAATAAGTTTTAATTTGTCCTTCTTCCTAGATTAAAAATCTTACCCTATAAAATCTTCACAAAAAGCTGGTAAATGGTATTCTAGAAACAACCTTCAGTAGTAATCTAGTCGCCGGCCCTCGGTCCACAGCGACATTCGACGCCTAAATGTTTCAGTAGAAACCTAAGACTGGTAAACACTGAATATTTCTTTGGAATATCAGTTATCTCGTCTTTTTGTGTAGTGTCTTTTTCATTTTCGAGAAAAATAAAATCTTATATTTTAAGATACAGTTCAAAATACTAATGGACAATTCTTGAGAAATTATGTTTTGTTTTACCATTTTTTGGATTAGTTTTAATAGCTGTTTGGTCAGATCTGATCCTCCGTATTTAGGTTTTCTTTCGGTGTTCTGTCCTCTTCTTGTGATTTTCTATTTTTGTGTTTTGTAATGTTTAAATATTAAAAATTATTATGATAAAATATTTGGTGGTTTAATTGGAGTGGTGTTAGAAATAGTGACTAACAATATTATTGTTGTTTCTAAAACACACTTCTCTGATTTTGTATAACTTTTTTGGCATTTTCTTATTATCTTGACATTAATAATATTAAATTAAAGAAGTTCCAATTTATCCTTCTTCGTAGATTGAAAATCTGACCCTACAGATGCTCACAGACAGCTGGTAAATGGTATTCTAGAAAAAACCTTCAGTAGTGATCCAGTCGCCAACGCTCGGTCCATAGCGACATTCGACGCCTAAATGTTTCAGTAGAACCTAAAACTGGTAAACACTGAATCTTTCTTTTGGAATATTAATTATCTCGGCTCTTTGTGTAGTGTCTTTTTTATTTTCGAGAAAAAAAAATCTTCTATGTCAAGACAAAGTTGAAAATAAAACATGGAAATTCTTTAGAAATCATTTTTTGTTCTATTATTTTTTGGATTAGTTTTATATCGTTGTTTCGTCAGATCTTGTCCTCTGTACTATAGAAGTTCGTTCGGTATTCTGTCCTCTCCTGGTAATTTTCTATTTTTGTGTTTTGTTATGTTTACATTTTAAAAATTTATTATGCTGAAATATTTGGTGGTTTAATTGGAGTTGTGTTGGAACTAGTGAATAACATTTAACAATATTGTTGCTTGTTTTTAAAACATACTTCTCCGATTTTATTTAACCTTATTTTAGGCATTTTCTTATTATCTCGTCATTAATAATATTAAATAAAAGGAGTTCGAATTTGTCCTTCTTCCTAGATTAAAAATCTGACCCTATAGATGCTCACAGACAGCTGGTAAATAGTATTCTAGAAAAAACCTTTATTAGTGAGCCAGTCGCAGGCGCTCGGTCCACAGCGAGATTCGACGCCGAAATGTTTCACTAGAAACCTAACATGGTAAACACTGAACTCTTTCTTTTGGAATATCAGTTATCTCGGCTCTTTGTGTAGTGTCTTTTTCATTTTCGAAAAAAAAATCTCTCAACTCAATATAAATTTGAAAATAAAACATGGAAATTCTTGAAGAATTCTGTTTTGTTCTACTAATTTTTTGGATTAGTTTTAGTAGTTGTTTGGTCAGATCTTGTCCTCTGTACTTCAGGAGATCGTTCGGTATTCTGTCCTCTCCTGGTAATTTTCTATTGTTGTGTTTTGTTATGTTTACATTTTAAAAAATCATTATGCTGAAATATTTGATGGTTTAATTGGAGTTGTGTTAGAACTATTGAATAACAATATTGTTGCTTGTTTCTAAAACATACTTCTCCGATTTTATTTAACCTTATTTTAGGCATTTTCTTATTATCTCGACATTAATAATATTAAATAAAAGGAGTTCGAATTTGTCCTTCTTTCTAGATTAAAAATCTGACCCTATGGATGCTCACAGACAGCTGGTAAATAGTATTCTAGAAAAAACCTTTATACTAGTGGTAACACACTGACCCTTTCATAAGACTGGTAAACACTGAACTCTTTCTTTTGGACTATCAGTGTTATCTCGGCTCTTTGGTAGTGTCTTTTTTATTTTGGAGAAAAAAAAATCTTCATCTCAATATAAATTTGAAAATAAAACATGGAAATTCTTGAAGAATTCTGTTTTGTTCTATAATTTTTTGGATTAGTTTTAGTAGTTGTTTGGCCAGATCTTGTCCTCTGTACTTCAGGAGGTCGTTCGGTATTCTATTCTCTCCTGGTAGTATTCTATTTTTGTGTTTTGTTATGTTTAAATTTTAAAAAAATCATTATGCTGAAATATTTGATGGTTTAATTGGAGTTGTGTTAGAACTAGTGAATAACAATATTGTTGCTTGTTTCTAAACTATACTTCTCCGATTTTATTTAACCCTATTTTAGGCATTGTCTTATTATCTCGTCATTAATAATATTAAATAAAAGGAGTTCGAATTTGTCCTTCTTCCTAGATTAAAAATCTGACCCTATAGATACTCACAGACAGCCGGTAAATAGTATTCTAGAAAAAACCTTTAGTAGTGGTAAACACTGAACCTTTCTAAGACTGGTAAACACTGAACCTTTCTTTTGGACTATCAGTTATCTCGGCTCTTTGGGTAGTGTCTTTTTCATTTTCGAGAAAAAAAATCTTTCATCTCAATATAAATTTGAAAATAAAACATGGAAATTCTTGAAGAATTCTGTTTTGTTCTATAATTTTTTGGATTAGTTTTAGTAGTTGTTTGGTCAGATCTTGTCCTCTGTACTTCAGGAGGTCGTTCGGTATTCTGTCCTCTCCTGGTAGTTTTCTATTTTTGTGTTTTGTTATGTTTACATTTTAAAAAATCATTATGCTGAAATATTTGATGGTTTAATTGGAGTTGTGTTAGAACTAGTGAATAACAATATTGTTGCTTGTTTCTAAAACATACTTCTCCGATTTTATTTTAACCTATTTTAGGCATTTTCTTATTATCTCGTCATTAATAATATTAAATAAAAGGAGTTCGAATTTGTCCTTCTTCCTAGATTAAAAATCTGACCCTATAGATCTCACAGACAGCTGGTAAATAGTATTCTAGAAAAAACCTTTAGTAGTACCGCGCTCCCACAACATTCGAGCCGAAATGTTTCTAAGACTGTGTAAACACTGAACCTTTCTTTTGGACTATCAGTTATCTCGGCTCTTTGGGTAGTGTCTTTTCATTTTCGAGAAAAAAAATCTTCTCATCTCAATATAAATTTGAAAATAAACATGGAAATTCTTGAAGAATTCTGTTTTGTTCTATAATTTTTTGGATTAGTTTTAGTAGTTGTTTGGTCAGATCTTGTCCTCTGTACTTCAGGAGGTCGTTCGGTATTCTGTCCTCTCCTGGTAATTTTCTATTGTTGTGTTTTGTTATGTTTACATTTTAAAAAATCATTATGCTGAAATATTTGATGGTTTAATTGGAGTTGTGTTAGAACTAGTGAATAACAATATTGTTGCTTGTTTCTAAACATACTTCTCCGATTTTATTTAACCTTATTTTAGGCATTTTCTTATTATCTCGTCATTAATAATATTAAATAAAAGGAGTTCGAATTTGTCCTTCTTCCTAGATTAAAAATCTGACCCTATAGATGCTCACAGACAGCTGGTAAATAGTATTCTAGAAAAAACCTTTAGTAGTGAGCCAGTCGCAGGCGCTCGGTCCACAGCGACATTCGACGCCGAAATGTTTCACTAGAAACCTAAGATTGGTAAACACTGAATCTTTCTTTTGGAATATCAGTTATCTCGGCTCTTTGTGTAGTGTCTTTTTCATTTTCGAGAAAAAAAAATCTTCTATCTCAATATAAATTTGAAAATAAAACATGGAAATTCTTGAAGAATTCTGTTTTGTTCTATAATTTTTTGGATTAGTTTTAGTAGTTGTTTGGTCAGATCTTGTCCTCTGTACTTCAGGAGGTCGTTCGGTATTCTGTCCTCTCCTGGTAATTTTCTATTGTTGTGTTTTGTTATGTTTACATTTTAAAAAATCATTATGCTGAAATATTTGATGGTTTAATTGGAGTTGTGTTAGAACTATTGAATAACAATATTGTTGCTTGTTTCTAAAACATACTTCTCCGATTTTATTTAACCTTATTTTAGGCATTTTCTTATTATCTCGTCATTAATAATATTAAATAAAAGAAGTTCGAATTTGTCCTTCTTCCTAGATTAAAAATCTGACCCTATAGATGCTCACAGACAGCTGGTAAATAGTATTCTAGAAAAAACCTTTAGTAGTGAGCCAGTCGCAGGCGCTCGGTCCACAGCGACATTCGACGCCGAAATGTTTCACTAGAAACCTAAGATTGGTAAACACTGAATCTTTCTTTTGGAATATCAGTTATCTCGGCTCTTTGTGTAGTGTCTTTTTCATTTTCGAGAAAAAAAATCTTCATCTCAATATAAATTTGAAAATAAAACATGGAAATTCTTGAAGAATTCTGTTTTGTTCTATAATTTTTTGGATTAGTTTTAGTAGTTGTTTGGTCAGATCTTGTCCTCTGTACTTCAGGAGGTCGTTCGGTATTCTGTCCTCTCCTGGTAATTTTCTATTGTTGTGTTTTGTTATGTTTACATTTTAAAAAATTATTATGCTGAAATATTTGATGGTTTAATTGGAGTTGTGTTAGAACTAGTGAATAACAATATTGTTGCTTGTTTCTAAAACATACTTCTCCGATTTTATTTAACCTTATTTTAGGCATTTTCTTATTATCTCGTCATTAATAATATTAAATAAAAGAAGTTCGAATTTGTCCTTCTTCCTAGATTAAAAATCTGACCCTATAGATGCTCACAGACAGCTGGTAAATAGTATTCTAGAAAAAACCTTTAGTAGTGAGCCAGTCGCAGGCGCTCGGTCCACAGCGACATTCGACGCCGAAATGTTTCACTAGAAACCTAAGATTGGTAAACACTGAATCTTTCTTTTGGAATATCAGTTATCTCGGCTCTTTGTGTAGTGTCTTTTTCATTTTCGAGAAAAAAAATCTTCTATCTCAATATAAATTTGAAAATAAAACATGGAAATTCTTGAAGAATTCTGTTTTGTTCTATAATTTTTTGGATTAGTTTTAGTAGTTGTTTGGTCAGATCTTGTCCTCTGTACTTCAGGAGGTCGTTCGGTATTCTGTCCTCTCCTGGTAATTTTCTATTTTTGTGTTTTGTTATGTTTACATTTTAAAAAATCATTATGCTGAAATATTTGATGGTTTAATTGGAGTTGTGTTAGAACTAGTGAATAACAATATTGTTGCTTGTTTCTAAAACATACTTCTCCGATTTTATTTAACCTTATTTTAGGCATTTTCTTATTATCTCGTCATTAATAATATTAAATAAAAGGAGTTCGAATTTGTCCTTCTTCCTAGATTAAAAATCTGACCCTATAGATGCTCACAGACAGCTGGTAAATAGTATTCTAGAAAAAACCTTTAGTAGTGAGCCAGTCGCAGGCGCTCGTCCACAGCGACATTCGACGCCGAAATGTTTCACTAGAAACCTAAGATTGGTAAACACTGAATCTTTCTTTTGGAATATCAGTTATCTCGGCTCTTTGTGTAGTGTCTTTTTCATTTTCGAAGAAAAAAAAATCTTCATCTCAATATAAATTTGAAAATAAAACATGGAAATTCTTGAAGAATTCTGTTTTGTTCTATAATTTTTTGGATTAGTTTTAGTAGTTGTTTGGTCAGATCTTGTCCTCTGTACTTCAGGAGGTCGTTCGGTATTCTGTCCTCTCCTGGTAATTTTCTATTGTTGTGTTTTGTTATGTTTACATTTTAAAAAATCATTATGCTGAAATATTTGATGGTTTAATTGGAGTTGTGTTAGAACTATTGAATAACAATATTGTTGCTTGTTTCTAAAACATACTTCTCCGATTTTATTTAACCTTATTTTAGGCATTTTCTTATTATCTCGTCATTAATAATATTAAATAAAAGAAGTTCGAATTTGTCCTTCTTCCTAGATTAAAAATCTGACCCTATAGATGCTCACAGACAGCTGGTAAATAGTATTCTAGAAAAAACCTTTAGTAGTGAGCCAGTCGCAGGCGCTCGGTCCACAGCGACATTCGACGCCGAAATGTTTCACTAGAAACCTAAGATTGGTAAACACTGAATCTTTCTTTTGGAATATCAGTTATCTCGGCTCTTTGTGTAGTGTCTTTTTCATTTTCGAGAAAAAAAATCTTCTATCTCAATATAAATTTGAAAATAAAACATGGAAATTCTTGAAGAATTCTGTTTTGTTCTATAATTTTTTGGATTAGTTTTAGTAGTTGTTTGGTCAGATCTTGTCCTCTGTACTTCAGGAGGTCGTTCGGTATTCTGTCCTCTCCTGGTAATTTTCTATTGTTGTGTTTTGTTATGTTTACATTTTAAAAAATTATTATGCTGAAATATTTGATGGTTTAATTGGAGTTGTGTTAGAACTAGTGAATAACAATATTGTTGCTTGTTTCTAAAACATACTTCTCCGATTTTATTTAACCTTATTTTAGGCATTGTCTTATTATCTCGTCATTAATAATATTAAATAAAAGTAGTTCGAATTTGTCCTTCTTCCTAGATTAAAAATCTGACCCTATAGATACTCACAGACAGCTGCTAAATAGTATTCTAGAAAAAACCTTTAGTAGTGCAGTCGAGCGCTCGTCCACAGCGACATTCGACCCGAATGTTTCACTAGACCTAAGATTGGTAAACACTGAATCTTTCTTTTGGACTATCAGTTATCTCGGCTCTTTGTGTAGTGTCTTTTTCATTTTCGAGAAAAAAAATCTTCATCTCAATATAAATTTGAAAATAAAACATGGAAATTCTTGAAGAATTCTGTTTTGTTCTATAATTTTTTGGATTAGTTTTAGTAGTTGTTTGGTCAGATCTTGTCCTCTGTACTTCAGGAGGTCGTTCGGTATTCTGTCCTCTCCTGGTAGTATTTCTATTTTTGTGTTTTGTTATGTTTACATTTTAAAAAATCATTATGCTGAAATATTTGATGGTTTAATTGGAGTTGTGTTAGAACTAGTGAATAACAATATTGTTGCTTGTTTCTAAAACTATACTTCTCCGATTTTATTTAACCTTATTTTAGGCATTGTCTTATTATCTCGTCATTAATAATATTAAATAAAAGTAGTTCGAATTTGTCCTTCTACCTAGATTAAAAATACTGACCCTATAGATACTCACAGACAGCTGGTAAATAGTATTCTAGAAAAAACCTTTAGTAGTGGTCAAACACATCGAACCTTTTCTAAGAACTGTGGTAAACACTGAATCTTTCTTTTGGACTATCAGTTATCTCGGCTCTTTGGGTAGTGTCTTTTTCATTTTCGAAAAAAAAAATCTTTCATCTCAATATAAATTTGAAAATAAAACATGGAAATTCTTGAAGAATTCTGTTTTGTTCTATAATTTTTTGGATTAGTTTTAGTAGTTGTTTGGTCAGATCTTGTCCTCTGTACTTCAGGAGGTCGTTCGGTATTCTGTCCTCTCCTGGTAATTTTCTATTGTTGTGTTTTGTTATGTTTACATTTTAAAAAATCATTATGCTGAAATATTTGATGGTTTAATTGGAGTTGTGTTAGAACTAGTGAATAACAATATTGTTGCTTGTTTCTAAACCATACTTCTCCGATTTTATTTAACCTTATTTTAGGCATTGTCTTATTATCTCGTCATTAATAATATTAAATAAAAGTAGTTCGAATTTGTCCTTCTACCTAGATTAAAAATACTGACCCTATAGATACTCACAGACAGCTGGTAAATAGTATTCTAGAAAAAACCTTTAGTAGTGGTAAACACACTGAACTTTTCTAAGACTGGTAAACACTGAACCTTTCTTTTGGACTATCAGTTATCTCGGCTCTTTGGGTAGTGTCTTTTTCATTTTCGAAAAAAAAAATCTTTCATCTCAATATAAATTTGAAAATAAAACATGGAAATTCTTGAAGAATTCTGTTTTGTTCTATAATTTTTTGGATTAGTTTTAGTAGTTGTTTGGTCAGATCTTGTCCTCTGTACGTCAGGAGGTCGTTCGGTATTCTATTCTCTCCTGGTAGTATTCTATTTTTGTGTTTTGTTATGTTTAAATTTTAAAAAATTATTATGCTGAAATATTTGATGGTTTAATTGGAGTTGTGTTAGAACTAGTGAATAACAATATTGTTGCTTGTTTCTAAACCATACTTCTCCGATTTTATTTAACCTTATTTTAGGCATTGTCTTATTATCTCGTCATTAATAATATTAAATAAAAGTAGTTCGAATTTGTCCTTCTACCTAGATTAAAAATACTGACCCTATAGATACTCACAGACAGCTGCTAAATAGTATTCTAGAAAAAAACCTTTAGTAGTGGTAAACACTGAACCTTTCTAAGACTGGTAAACACTGAACCTTTCTTTTGGACTATCAGTTATCTCGGCTCTTTGGGTAGTGTTTTTTCATTTTCGAGAAAAAAAATCTTTCATCTCAATATAAATTTGAAAATAAAACATGGAAATTCTTGAAGAATTCTGTTTTGTTCTATAATTTTTTGGATTAGTTTTAGTAGTTGTTTGGTCAGATCTTGTCCTGTGTACTTCAGGAGGTCGTTCGGTATTCTATTCTCTCCTGGTAGTATTCTATTTTTGTGTTTTGTTATGTTTAAATTTTAAAAAATCATTATGCTGAAATATTTGATGGTTTAATTGGAGTTGTGTTAGAACTAGTGAATAACAATATTGTTGCTTGTTTCTAAACCATACTTCTCCGATTTTATTTAACCTTATTTTAGGCATTGTTCTTATTATCTCGTCATTAATAATATTAAATAAAAGAGTTCGAATTTGTCCTTCCTAGATTAAAAATCTGACCCTATAGATGCTCACAGACAGCTGGTAAATAGTATTCTAGAAAAAACCTTTAGTAGTGAGCCAGTCGCAGGCGCTCGGTCCACAGCGACATTCGACGCCGAAATGTTGCACTAGAAACCTAAGACTGGTAAACACTGAATCTTTCTTTTGGAATATCAGTTATCTCGGCTCTTTGTGTAGTGTCTTTTTCATTTTCGAAAAAAAATCTTCCATCTCAATATAAATTTGAAAATAAAACATGGAAATTCTTGAAGAATTCTGTTTTGTTCTATAATTTTTTGGATTAGTTTTAGTAGTTGTTTGGTCAGATCTTGTCCTCTGTACTTCAGAAGGTCGTTCGGTATTCTGTCCTCTCCTGGTAATTTTCTTTTGTTGTGTTTTGTTATGTTTATATTTTAAAAAATTATTATGCTAAAATATTTGATGGTTTAATTGGAGTTGTATTAGAACTATTGAATAACAATATTGTTGCTTGTTTCTAAAACATACTTCTCCGATTTTATTTAACCTTATTTTAGGCATTTTCTTATTATCTCGTCATTAATAATATTAAATAAAAGGAGTTCGAATTTGTCCTTCTTCCTAGATTAAAAATATGACCCTATAGATGCTCACAGATAGCTGGTAAATAGTATTCTAGAAAAAACCTTTAGTAGTGAGCCAGTCGCAGGCGCTCGGTCCACAGCGACATTCGACGCCGAAATGTTTCACTAGAAACCTAAGATTGGTAAACACTGAATCTTTCTTTTGGAATATCAGTTATCTCGGCTCTTTGTGTAGTGTCTTTTTCATTTTCGAGAAAAAAAAATCTTCCATCTCAATATAAATTTGAAAATAAAACATGGAAATTCTTGAAGAATTCTGTTTTGTTCTATAATTTTTTGAATTAGTTTTAGTAGTTGTTTGGTCAGATCTTGTCCTCTGTGCTTCAGAAGGTCGTTTGGTATTCTGTCCTCTCCTGGTAATTTTCTATTGTTGTGTTTTGTTATGTTTACATTTTAAAAAATTAATATGCCGAAATATTTGATTAAAAACCTAAGATCGGTAAACACTGAATCTTTCTTTTGGAATATCAGTTACCTCGGCTCTTTGTGTAGTGGCTTTTTCATTTTCGAGAAATAAAAATCTTCTATCTCAATATGAATTTGAAAATAAAACATGGAAATTCTTGAAAAGTTCTGTTTTGTTCTATAATTTTTTGGATTAGTTTTTAGTAGTTGTTTGGTCAGATCTTGTCCTCTGTGCTTCAGAAGGTCGTTTGGTATTCTGTGCTCTCCTGGTAATTTTCTATTGTTGTGTTTTGTTATGTTTACATTTTAAAAAATTAATATGCCAAAATATTTGATGGTTTAATTGGAGTTGTGTTAGAACTCGTGAATAACAATATTGTTGCTTGATTCTAAAACATACTTCTCCTATTTTATTTAACCTTATTTTCATTTTCTTATTATTTCGTCGTTAATACTATTAAATAAAAGGAGTTCGAATTTGTCCTTCTTCCTAGATTAAAAATCTGACCCTATAGATCCTCACAGACAGCTGGTAAATGGTATTCTAAAAAAAACCTTTAGTAGTGAGCCAGTCGCAGGCGCTCGGTCCACAGCGACATTCGACGCCGAAATGATTCACTAGAAACCTAAGATCGGTAAACACTGAATCTTTCTTTTGGAATATCAGTTATCTCGGCTCTTTGTGTAGTGGCTTTTTCATTTTCGAGAAAAAAAATCTTCTATCTCAATATGAATTTGAAAATAAAACATGGAAATTCTTGAAGAGTTCTGTTTTGTTCTATAATTTTTTGGATTAGTTTTAGTAGTTGTTTGGTCAGATCTTGTCCTCTGTACTTCAGGAGGTCGTTCGGTATTTTGTCCTCTTCTGATAATTTTCTATTGTTGTGTTTTGTTATGTTTACATTTTAAAAAATCATCATGCTAAAATATTTGATGGTTTAATTGGAGTTGTGTTAGAACTAGTGAATAACAATATTCTTGCTTGTTTCTAAAACATACTTCCCCGATATTATTTTACCTTGTCTTATTATCTCGTCATTAATAATATTAAATAAAAGGAGTTCGAATTTGTCCTTCTTCCTAGATTAAAAATCTGACCCTATAGATCCTCACAGACAGCTGGTAAATGGTATTCTAGAAAAAAACCTTTAGTAGTGAGCCAGTCGCAGGCGCTCGGTCCACAGCGACATTCGACGCCGAAATGTTTCACTAGAAACCTAAGATTGGTAAACACTGAATCTTTCTTTTGGAATATCAGTTATCTCGGCTCTTTGTGTAGTGTCTTTTTCATTTTCGAGAAAAAAATCTGCCATCTCAATATAAATTTGAAAATAAACATGGAAATCCTTGAAGAATTCTGTTTTGTTCTATAATTTTTTGGATTAGTTTTTAGTAGCTGTTTGGTCAGATCTTGTCCTCTGTACTTCAGAAGGTCGTTTGGTATTCTGTCCTCTCCTGGTAATTTTCTATTGTTGTGTTTTGTTATGTTTACATTTTAAAAAATTAATATGCCAAAATATTTGATGGTTTAATTGGAGTTGTGTTAGGACTAGTGAATAACAATATTGTTGCTTGATTCTAAAACATACTTCTCCTATT
>CAKJVB030000009.1:349709-399074 GCA_918026665.1 Diabrotica balteata
TTCTAACCAAAACAATCAGCTGCGTTGTCATTTTTTTGCCATATTCGATATAAGTGAAGTTTTAGACAGGCAACCAGTAATACAGATATGCTACAATTGCTGCCTATCACTCGAAACTTTAATACAATAAAATCAAAAATAGTTACTTTTGACTACACGAGCAACAACTTAAATAAATGTTCTACTACAGTTAGCACCACCAGGTCTGGAAACAACATCATTAGTAATAATCCAAATTAATATGCAACTGCTACTACGTCAAAACCCTAACCGAAATATCCCAAAAAAGATCAAGCAATATTAATAATTGCTGAACCAAACTTATTACTACTCAACTACGTCAAAGCCATAAGTAACATTGTTAGCCCCAAAAACATATGCTATGCCTCAAGAATTTTCAATAATCGGATATGCATCTACTTAACAAATTCCAAACTTGTCGAACATATTTTAACAGAATATCCTACTATTACAATCAACTCTGTAGAACTACCCGTAAGAAGACTGGTAACACCAGTCAAAAGACTAATAATCTCAAATGTCTGTCCATCAATACCTCATGAAATTATAGAAAAACATCTTCAACTAGCTTTATCAGTGACACATATTAAAGCTGGAATCCCATAGCTGGAATAAATTTACGCGTATTATCAGCTTCGGAAGACAGGTATACGTTACTCCAACTACAGATAGCCTCGAAATCGTAACTTTATTAATAATTCCATTTGACAATAATTTGTACAGAAAATTTCTCTCTACTGACTAAATGGCATGTTTTCTATGCAAAAAACATGGACATACAGCAAATAACTGTCAAAATCCTCCTCGCAATCCTCTCCCAAAATGAATCTGCTGAACAAAATTCGGTTCCCAGTAAACTGATAAAAACTGTCGATATACCCACCACTTCTATTGCCGCAAACGAACTCGTTCTGACTTTAGTGATTCTACCGCCCTAGAAACATACACATCTACTAATATAAGTATCAAAGACATAAAAATGCCTTTACCCGATGCACTAAAACGTGCCTAAACAGCATAAAACTAAAAAATCCAAGAAAGTCGCACCCGATCAGTCTAATCGCCTCCTCTGTTCTCACAATCAATAATCTTTATCAAGAAAATCCAAACTTATTCTGCTTGCCGATTGAAAATTTTCTTGTCTGTCTGGAAAACTTATTCGGTAGTAATAACCCTCTACAAGAAGCACAGTAGTTCACTTAAAATGTTTGATCACTACTCGACGATATGTTTAGAATATACCCTTCACTGAAAGATATAACATTCAAGAATATATTTTCAATAATTTCTGAAAAAATTAAACAGCATCTTAATATAGACAATTCAGAAATTGGAAGCACAATATCGCAATCTACAGATAATGATGAAGAATATCTAACCGACTCTTCTCTGACCGCTCAAAGTTCTTAATGTTAGAAATATGTTACTTTTACATGAGTGCAGTGGAACTGCGATGGGTTCTACACTCGCTTAGAATGCTTACAACAATTAATCAATAATACAAAAGAAGATATTATCTACCTTCGAGAAATCAATTTCAAGGAAACACATAGACGTGAACTTAAAAATTTTGAAAGATATAATTTCCTTCGGACTACGTTTACAATAGCAAGTGAAGGAACATCTATATTCGTGTCCAATGATTAATTTTCTATACAATATATCCTAACTACCAATTTGGAGGCCAAAGCAATAACTGTCTGGTGTCCCAAACAAATAAGCATATGCAGTACATATATTCCACCTAATTATAACTTAACAGAAACCGAGTTAGATAACTTAATTCGCAAACTTTCCAGTCATCTAATTGTAGTTGGAGACTTTAACGCCCATAATACTATGTGGGGCTCAAAGAAAACATTTTTAAAAGGGAAAACCGTAGAGACCGTACTGAGTTGCAATAATACTTGCCTGATGAATAGTGGAGCCAGTACATATTTTATCATCGCCTCAGAAACTTACTCTTCTATCGATCTAAGCATATGTGATTTCAAGTCTACCGATTTACTTTCATGGTAAACTTTAGATAGCTTATATGATAGTAACCACTTCCCAATATCATAACAAATAGCAATAAAAATATTTGCACCATACTATATCGCTAAAGCAGACTAGAATAAATTTCAAACTAGCGCCGAAGATCATATTTTATTACTTCAACAATCTAAAGATAAAGACGAGGCAAATTGCAATATTGTGAATATTCTGATTAAATACTAGGGCTTTGAGTGCTGTAAAGATAGCCTTCATCTTGTACAAACTAATTATAAAATTTGCGTTGAGTCCCGTAGACTTAGCAATTTTTTTATTTTACTGGTCAAGGATCTTTCAGCTAATCTAACACCATGTTTTAAATAAGTTTATATAACTTTGTTACTTTGTTTATTAAACATACAATACATGTAATACATTTCAAAAGGCAGGTTGCATCTTTGCCAGTCGCATGTTAAGTGGTGTTCCTTATCAGGTTGAGCGCCGATGCATAAAAGCCAAAACTTTTATGACCAACACCATTTTTTTGTCATTTTCTTTTAGTTTTTTGTATCTTATGACTTCCGCGCGAAAAATTTTTTTTGTTTTTTTTTTGTTAGCTTTTGAGAAAAATCGAGCAGACACCGGTGTCTGCTTCGGCCCTACAGGTTGACACAGCAGACACCGGTGTATGCTTTGGCCCTACAGTACGGCGAAGCAGGCAGCTGTGTCTGCTTTGGCGCAGCCCTTTGCACTTGTGTCGATCCAAAGTGTCGTCAAAATGTTCCGATTGATATCCAATCTTGCAATTTTACCGCTCATACACATTGCCTTGACGTAAATTAGGTTAGTTTGTTATTGCATGTGGTGATAAACAGGTGCATGTACTATTCAAAATGACGAATCGTGGAAAACGGATGGTGGAAATGGTATTACATTCAAAAGAAGACTCTGGTGATGCTTCTGAAGTTAGATAGAACGTCTAGATTACTACACAGAGTTGTTTAAGTCAAACCAACAAACGAAAAGCGCAGCTAATGTCACCACATTTTATTGTTTTTTTTTTGCACAAATACTGTACTGTTTTACAAAAGCTTATCTATTTTATTTTCCACGTATCTGATGATAGGTTCTTATTTATTTTAGATCCTTACGATACGGATTCTGAAGAAGATCTAGGGTATATTCCTAATGGGAGCTCTGAAGATTGATTATTCTAGTAGTGATACAGAGGATGAAAATGGTTATCAACCGCCTAAAAAACATCCAAAATATTTAAACAACAGATCCAGGCCCATCCAGTTCTTCTCGCAAGATTTCTCCCATTCAAACTACAAGAAAGTTTACTCCTCAAGGAATGTAAAGTGAAACAGAAGCCAGTTCAACAGAAGAACCAAACTTGGAAAATACTGATAGTCGCCAAATAATGGAAAGTGAAAGTAACCTTCTTCGAGATCTCTCACAATCAACTTAGGGGCCTGTTTGTGGTAAGATTGCATTTTTTAAAAAAACTTTTTCAAGTGGAATGAATGCAGTATGGCAGGGCACGTTGAAACGGGGAAAAACCAATTCAATATTTTTTATCATTCCTTAATTTTGAAGTATTAGATTTAATCGTTGACCAAACAAATTACTACGCAACTCAATATATTATAGAAAATGTTAGCCTTACTAATAAAGCCCGCCTGCAACAATGGGATCCAACAGATAGAACAGAAATCTTACAATTCTTTGGCATATTGGGTTATATGGGCATTGTCAAGATGAACTCCCTCCGAGATTACTGGTCTACTAAATGGCTCCTAAAAAGCGAAGTTTATCGCAGTGTAATGAGCCGCAATCGTTTTTAAAATCTTCTAAAAATGCTTCACTTTTCTGATAATGATCTTTGTCCTGAAGGAGATCGCTTGTTCAAAATTCAGCCTTTATTAGACAAGCTAATATCAAACTTCAAGAAGTTGTATACTCCTGATAAGACTTTCTGTATTAATGAGGCCATGATACCCTACCAGGGTCGTTTAATTTTAAAACAATATATCCCACAGAAGGCTCACAAATATGGCATAAAATTGTTTAAGTTATGCTGTAATAATGGCTATACATGGAATCTTAGCATCTATGCGGGAAAGGAGAAAGAACAAACCGAAAATAAATATGTATTGGTCTTAACACAATTTGTCTTGTCTTTGTCTCAAGAACTTCTGGGTAGTGGTAGAATTTGCATTACTGACAACTGGTACACAAGTCTACAACTCGCAAACATACTTCTCGATAAGAATACTCATTGTTTGTGTACCTTACGTGCTAATCGTAGTGGAAATCCTTCTGATGTTGTAAAAAAGAAATTGAAAAGGGGCGAAATTGCTGCTCAGGAACATGAGCGAGGAATATGCATCCTCAAATGGCGAGATAAAAGACATGTACTAGTTCTTTCTACCTGTCACACCGATGAGACACTGCAGGTTCAACGCCGTGAAAAAGAGATTCAAAAACCAGTAACCAGTAACCAAAAGCAGTAATCGAATATAATCGCGGAAAAAGCTCAATCGACATATCTGACCAAATGTCAAGTTATAGTACTGCTTTACGTCGCACAATTCGGTGGTATAAAAAAGTGGTCTAATGTACTGAAACACTCCTCTGGGTAAATATAATGTTCTGGGAATACCACTGTCACCAAATGTACAACTACTGGGGCTCCGCTGTCATTACTGTGATGTACACGATATGAAATTTAAAGGTGCTTATTCCTGTGAGCGGCTGCAAGGAATACTGGTCCCACTAGTCTGGAGGGCTGGCTCGCCTTCGTGGATTTACGAGAAGGTAAGGAACTTCGGAATAGGAGTTAAGGACTTCTAGGTCTCAGGTCCTATAAAGAGTTTGAGTCTATGGGCTTACTTAAGAAGCCGGATAAATGTATAAGCCGAAATTTGGTACTCTTCTGGTCTCTGTCTGAATCGGTCGGAAGGAACATAAAAACCAATTTTAGAGTCTACAAATGTATTGAATATACTATGTGGTTTTACAATTAAGTTAACAAGCTGTCAGATATAATTAATAATAACTCGTTCGGCGCGAAGGGAGACATGAAGAGATCTTAGCAAGAAAGTAAAGGGGTGACAATCTGTAATACTATAATTTACTCTTGTTAGTATATAGAATTTTGTTACCTTTCGCGTATTTAGGCTCTAGCTAATAATACGCCCTTCAGTTCCTCTGGAAATCGGATTTCTTTTAGTACCCGACACTTATACGGAACTATACCCCGTCGAAATATAACAATCGCGTGTAATTCGCACCTTGTGCCGACTCTCGTATTAAAAACCCTGCCCGAAGACACCGACTGCCCGGTATTACTGATCGCTTACTGGACGCTATCGCGCCTGACCCCGAGCCAGCGATCACTGCCTGAGCTGGCAGTCACGGCGCCCAGCTATTACTGACTGGTTGACCAATTTTTTTAGTTTTTATGTCTCGCGAACATTCCTAGTTTATTTTGCTGATTCTGCTGTACTGTTCCACGTGTTGGAATGTAACATGTGATGTTGTGTCGCTTCGTTGTATTAATTTTCACGAAGGTCTTCAGATTTCGTAATTCTTAAACATTCGGGCTTGTGTCAAACTAGGTCAATTGTTATTATTTGTATAATTAAAAATGTATACGTTACTGTATTTAATATGGAATATATAATAATTAATTGAATGATTATTATTCTCCTTATGCTACTAGCCCTTATTTTTTTCTATTCTTTATTTTCTTGCTATGTTTACATTACAGTGGCCAATGAAGTAATCCTGGGTACATCAATGGTAAATGCTCAGTTTCTTTACAAGAAATGCGAAAGGAGCACCATGTCTATAACCGAATGTGGAATGTCAGTTATAAAAAACTTATTGAAATTCGGAGAAGACAATGTAACCAATTCTGGGCGGCAGACGCAGACGGTTCAGAATCTTCGAGCTCATGTTTTTTTCCAAATTAGACTGTAAAGCTCGAGAAAACAGAAAATACTGTCGAGGCTGTTACAAAAACAATCAGGAAGGAATATTAGCGAAAAGCAAGGTCAAACGTGTCACAACATTTTGTTCTCTTTGTGAAGGACAACCAAAATCTTGCTTAGGGTGCTTCAATTTTTTCCATAAAAGGTAATAATTTTATTGCACTGTAAACCTTATATTTTTAAACATTTATGTTGTACCCTTATAATTTTAGTTAATTTGCTTCATTCTGTATTTTTTGCTTCATTAAAAGCGATTAAAATATTTTATTGTTTTTTTGTAGTGTTTGAAAAAAAAATGAAAAAAAAAATAAAAAAAAACAGCCACTAAAAACCCAGCATCAGATCACTATTCTTCTGGGCCACATCAGACATGCCAGCATATTAAAACGCGTTAAAGTGTGTCTGCCTGGCTAGTACAGATCGATAAAATTTCAGATACAAGCAGACACCGGTGTCTGCCATGACCCGGAAGGAAACTAACAGAGCAGACAACGGTGTATGCTACGGCGCTTAACCTGTTATATGTTTTAAGGTTAGTATTTAACAAATTTATACCTCTATTTTCTGACTGCTTTTATTTTCTTTTTTGAATAGTAAAATTAGTTCGCTCGCTCTCCATCGTATCATTTATATTGGGCACAGGCAGTACCATGCATTTATTAATAAACATGCAAAGCACTGCGTTAACTACACCTTGTGGTGTGTGCTCGCGTGCTGTGTGTGGTCGCACGATGTGTCGTTACAGTTGTTACAATTTTTACTGTCGTTACAGTTTTTACTATTGCTATAGTTGTTACAGTCAGTTTAATTTTTTTCATACCTCAATGCGATAAGGAAGCTAAGCTTTCAAAAATTACATAAAGTACCTAACTTAAAAACACTCCGATGACAAAAAAAAACATTGTCATATGATTGAGAATAACATTGTGTCAAAAATGAATTACTTATTCTGCCTTATGAGTAATATTTTATTTCTAATATCCTAAACCTCCGGCTATGCTACAACAGACTAGGTCAAATTTTTATTCAGTGATCGTTTTTTTTCTATTCTGAACTTTCATTAGAGTTTAGAAGATCAATCAGACCAAAGTTTTATATACCTACACGTTTTTGGTTCATTTTGTTTAAGTACTGAAAAACAAGATTATAATATGTGATGTTATTTTAACTTTCTCACAAGATTGTTTTTTATATTTTACCAAAGTAGACACAAAGTTATTAATCCAAAAACAGTATAGACTTATCTAACTTTCAGTAGAAATATATTAAACTTATAATTATTTAGATTTTGTTGAAGAAGAGTTCAAACTTATTTTAAGTAGGCGTTACAAGGATACATTTCTTTGACTCTAAGCTTTGGTTTATGATGAGTAAAAGTTCGTAAATTTAATTCAGTTAAGGAGATTCAAATCAAATGCAATAAAAGGTAAATTCAAATAAAAAAGATTTTTTTGTTTAGTTTTCCGTTATATCTAGATACAATTTTTGTCCCCATGTCGCATTACTATTTGGTTTTTGCCAACAGCAATACCATTTCCACCTAAAAATCAGCCCATAACTATCTTATCAGAATATATCGAAAGTGTTAATTACAGATTATCTTCAGAAACTCACCAAAATAAACTGATTATACACGGTGATCCTTAAAAGTAATTTTACAAAAAGAAACCGTAGATGATGTACTTGTTGTAACGCTGCTCTACAAATATCCCACATGAAACACAGCACAAAGAAATCGGTGACTAACTCAACAAAAAACTACCACTTTGCATTTAAGCTTAATTTCACTTCTCCACAAAAAAAATTTGCAGGCTTTTAACTCTCCATCACTCGCACCTTCTTAAAAAATCTAATATTTTACAATACTTCGCCATAATTTTCGAAATATTGCTTCTTTTGGGTTCTGCAACCAGGAATATTCCTATGAAGACTCACATGCGAGTGTTCGTGTGTGTTGATTTTAGAGAGATCACGTAAGAAAAGTTATAAAATTCTCATAAAAGGTAAGATTTGTAATAAAATGTCTATAGATTGTTGAGCATGAGTTATTATAAGCGCTGTTTAGGTATATTGCAGGTAAATATGAACAAGAAAATGGAAAACCAGCTACTAAAATGGTATGAAGAGATAGGCAGCGATGTGGAATCACTAGATTCTGCTAAGGACTTAAGTGATGTTCGTTCTAAACAGTGATTCGGAAGGTACCATGAAAGAAATCGGTAAAGATGATGGTTATCCAAGATTTTATGGCAAAGATAAAACACCATGGTTGAAACATAAGAAACACACTTCCAAAGGTAAGACCAAAGCTTGTTATATTGTTACGAACATAAATAGTGTAAAACCAAAGGCGAAAGGCGACAAAACCATATTAAAATGCTGGAAATTGTTTTTCTCGGATAATATGATTAGTAATATTGTAAAATATACAAATCAAAAACTTGATATATTGAAAGTGTTCTCTACTCGCCCTAGGGATTGTCTGCTATTGAGTACGAGAAAATGCAATGCAATGCATTTATCGGACTTTTGTTCTTTGCTGAGGTAAAAAGAGCGCAACATTTAAATACTAATGAACTCTGGAAATTAGATGGCACAGCACTAGATATTTTTACAGCTACGATGTTCAAGAAAAGATTTTCACTAAATAATTTAAGCTGTAAGATTTGACGACGCCACTAAGAGGGAAGATTCGCCAGTTGATAATCTTGCACCCATTCGAGAAATGTATGAAATGTTTGTCAATAACTGTTTATCTGCATAGACTCCTGGATTCTATGTGACCATAGGTTCGTTCAAGCGTTCCGTGGTCGATGCAAATTCAGATTGTATATAGCCAATAAGCAAGCGAAATACAAAATCAATATTTATGCCTTGGTGGACGCTACAACAGTTTTCACACAAAATCTCGAAATTTTCCCCGGCAAGCAATCTGAAGTACCATATCAACTACTTAACGATGCATCTAGTGTAGTCAAAAAGCTTATACGACCCAGAAGTTTAACAAGTCGAAATGTAACTACGAATTATTACTTTTCCTCTGTACCTTTAGCCAACTCTTTATTGAACGATCATTGCTTGACAACGATAGTTACTTTGCGTAAAAACAAACAACCTATTCTCCCTATGTTGACAAACGTAAAAGGAAGATCTTTATGTAGTAGCATATTTGCATATGGTAACGATGAAAACAAGTGTACTTGTATCATATGTGCCAAAAAAAAAAATAAGAATGTACTACTACTTTCAATACTACACATCGATGGTTTCATGGATAAAGACATTAAAGAGCATACCCTGAAGCGAGAGATTGTTACTGATTACAACCTCATAAAGGCGGAGTGGATGTTGTTGATAAAATGAAGGCAGAATACTTGGTGACTCGATTTAGCAATCGCTGGCTGTTTACTGTTTTTTGCAGCCTACTAATAATTTATACTAAAAACAACCAAATAATTTACAACAATAACACTAATATTGTAACATCTCAAAGAAGCTACGTTACGGAGCTTGACAAGCAACTTTTAATGCGCCATCATCAACGACGTTCCAATATCCCAAATCTTTCTCTTTAGTTGAGACTCAGGATCCGAAATAAAACCGGAGAAAAACCATCAGTTTCCCAAGGGGCAACTCCAACTATAAATAGTTGATTTGCTCTGACAAAAAAACAACAAGATGTTGTTTTTGCTCTGTAAGGAAGAACAGGTTTACCGAACACTATTGTACTAATTGTAAGTTGCAGATATGTAAAGAGCATACTAGTTCAAGAAATTTTACTTGCCACCACAGCCTAGAAGAGAAAGAAATCTAATTTTATGCGTAATGCGTACATTTTTTGAATAAATCCCCTATTTTGTTTTGTTCTAGTGTAATATGTATATTTTTTAGTATACCTAGTAGTTTTTTTTGGTAGTTTTGTTTAAAAAAATATAAGTTAATCCTTTTTTGTGAGTTAATAGCCAATAAACTTGACCAACAATTACTAATGACTAATTTATTTGACCTATACCCATACGTTAGATAAAATCTAACACGCGAGTGATGGCGTCATTTTTGAGGTGCGAGTGATGCAGGGTTAAAGACTACATACGCCCTATTTCTCCTTCAAAATCTCAATCCAAACTTAATTTCCACTTAAATACCACACTACTACTATCTACACATTTTTCCATAACTAAAGCGAATAATGAATAACGATTACGAATTTGAAGAATCCAGACTCAAACAATAAAACCAAACGCTTTGGGAATCTAGAGTAAATCACTTTACACTATATTTCCATGACAAAAACAAATAACGAACATATAAAAAAAATAACGAATTTAAAGAAAAATTTAAGCTGAAACAATAACTAATTGGTTCCGCGGCTTATCGTCGAGTGCTGTCATTCTTTAAAATCATTCGCCTCTCCGCATTATTTTGTCAGCAATTCAAGTGAATATTTATTTGACACCCAAAATTAGGCGGCATCACGATCAAAGGAATGCAATTAAAATGATTATATACAAAGCAGAAATGTTTACATTATGAATCCCAACGACACAAAAGGATTGAAAAAATATTTCGGTGATTTATCATATACAAGGTGATTCGAAATGCTACAAGTTTAGCATATATATTGTCAGCTCAAAAAGATTTACAATCTTTTAGTTGTGATATTACATTTTCCACTTTATTTTATGTGATTGGTAAGTGGTCATAACATAAGTAGAATGGGGGTTGTTTGGACTTCTTATCATTAAACTGTTCTTGTGTGTTATTTGGTCTATATTTCTAGATTTTTATCTATGATGATGTTACTCTGTTGATCTCGCAGTTAGCTAGCTGTGTTGAATTTCTAAAGACCAGCTGCTTGCTTAACCTTTTTATGCGCATTTAACGTATCATGTTTTTATTCCAACAACTCTATCTCTTCACACTGTGAATTGTTTAAACAATTTTCTTTGATCTTTCTCCATTTTAGTTTCAATTGTATTTGTGTAACAAAAATATTTTACTTCCTTTAATAGATCTCTTGTTTATGTATTGCCTCCACCCAATAAAGAGTTGGGTAAGAAACTTTCAAAATAAACAAAAATCGATTAAATCCACATGGGATTTCTCCATGTATATATCCAACAGGAACGGTCTTTCAAGTGCGTTTATTCCTCCAAAAAAAAACGGACCGAAATTATCATACCAAAAGTCCTAACCTCATTTTGAACTAATAGAGTTTCAAGTATCTCTTTCCTCTATTTTCAATTCAACCACTTTAGTCATTTCAATGTCACAATGCCGCAACGACAAAACCCTCTAAACCATTATACCCTCACAAAACTATTAAACTATCAGAGGCACTTATCTGCATACGTGGGTCTGTGGATGCCCTTTATTTGGGCCTCCATTTAGCCGATGCTGGTCCGAACGAACCGCTTGTCGAAAGTGTCACAAGCAGATATTATTTTGTACGCCGCCACATTGTTAACGCTCAACGAAAGACTGTTCCTGATATAGAGATGGATATTTTTTATTTTTTGTTTATACTTTCAATTTAAAAACCAAATATTAATATCTGGTGCTTCTTACGCTAGAATAATTTGCATTAGATATTGCTCAAATGGAAAAAATATGCATATACGAGTATAAAATAACGATAGTGCAGTATTCGGTGGAATTAAAATAAAATTAAAATAATATAACCGAGAGCTACAATAGTACACACAACTTCCTTTTTATTTTTAAACCACATTTATTACTGAGAGTTATTAGTGGGAGGATATACATATACAAATTAAAGTTAATTACAAATTGAGTAGTACAGTGCAGTCTTATACAATTAGTTAAAGTAAATTACAATTTAGCAGTTAGGCAGATACATAAAACGAATTAAAGTATGTTGAATCATTTTGTGTCTGTTAGAAAGTTAAGTAAACTTTTTTGTAATATCATACTTTAATCTGTAAAACATTAAATTAGACTTATTTACAATATGCTTAGAATATTAAATACCTTTACCCTGAACCATATGAAATTCCAAATTGTTTTTTAATTAATCTTCCTTTAGCTGCTAAGTATCTACTATTGGATATATTCAACTTTTTGTTTTCGACTAAACAATTTCCTAAATCCTGGAGTCATCATCATCATCACCCTTTGCGTCCACTGCTGGACATATGCTTCCCTCATTTTTTCTAGTGTGCTCTGTCTTGAGCACTTTTCATCCAATTTCTTGACATGTTCTTAAGCTCGTCAGTCCATCGCGTAAGGGGTCTTTCTCTACTTCTTTTGTCTAATCTTGGCCTCAACTCAAGCAATTTCTTCGTTCACCTTTCATCACAGATTCAGGCGACGTGTCCGGCCCAGTTCCATTTTAGTGTGACAATTTGAGAAATTATATCGGTAGCTTCTGTTCTTTATCTTAAGTCTTTATTTCTAATTTGGCCACAAAGCGATATACTCAGCATGGATCTTTCCATTTTCCTCTAAGCTATTTGCAGCGTTTTAGAACTTGTAGCTGTCAATGTCAAAGATTCGGCACCATAGGTCATCACAGGAAACACACATTGGTCAAATGTTTTACGTTTTAAAGAAATTATAAATCGCTTTTAAAGATGTCTTTGAGATTTCGATAGGCAACCCATGCTAGGTTTATTCTTCTTCGTAGTTGGCATGTTTGGTTATCTCTTGTGATCTTTATTTCGTGTCCAAGATATATGGTTTTTTCCACCACCTCTACTTCGTTCTCTCCAATATTGATATTTCCGCTAAGTACTAAGTTTGTCATGAATTTTGTTTTGGAGATGTTTATTTTAAGACCCACACTGGCACACACTAACTGAAGCTCATGTAGCATTGTACATATGTCCTTGAGGTTATCTGAGAACAAGACTATATCGTCTGCGAATTTTAAATTTGTTAATCTTCTACCGTCAATGTTCAGGCCTTTCTCTTCCCAGTTAAGTTTTTTACAAGCATATTCTAGTCCTGCGGTAAACTGTTTAGGCGATAAGTTATCACCCTGCCGGACTCCTCTGCCGATTGGGATGTGATCCGTCTTTTCATGTAATTTCACCGACATAGTTGCGTTTTTGTATGTATTGTAAATTAACCTTGTATATCGGTAGTCGAATGGTTTGAATGCAGTAGTGCAGAACTTTTTAGAGCGGCAGTCAACAGAGTCCGCATAGCCATGATGATTTCCAACCTTCGATAGAAGATGGAACTTAAAGAAGAAGAATCGGTAGTCAATGCTGCAAGCTTGTAGTGCTTCCAGGACTTTCTCAAATTCTGCCGTGTCAAAGGCTTTATGAGAATCTACAAAAGCCAAAACGAGTGGTCGATTGTATTCGATAGTATTTTCTATTACGGTTTTAATGCTCTGTAGGTGATCATTGTTTCTAAATCCGGTACGAAATCCCGCTTGCTCTATTGGCTGGTAGAAATCAAGTTTTTTCTCAAGACGATTCTTTACTATTCTTGAAAAGAGTTTGTATAGGTGACTAACAAGACTTATATGTCTGTAGTTTTCTAATTCATGGGGATCTCCTTTTTTCTAAAATATAATTACCTCAAAATTGTGTTATTTGTCGGGTATATTACTGTCCAAAAGGTACATGTTAAAAAGGTTTTTTATTTTCTTAAGTAAAGGCAAGTGCCTCCGATTTTGATTGCATCAGTCACTACACAATCTTCGCCTGGAGATTTGTTATTCTTAGCTTTTCTTAGGGTTAGTTTTATTTCGTCCATTGTGATTTCCGGTAGTAGTTCTGATCCTTGGTTAGCAATGACCTTTTTCTTTGTTAATATTTCTGGTACTTGATCTTCTCTGCTATTTACTTTATGTTGGCTTGTGTACAGCAATTTGTAGAAGTTTTTAACTATTTTCCGCTGTATTACTGTTAAACAACAAGTCAGAGCCGGAATCTTAAAGACCAATATCCTTAACATCTTCCTTATGTAAAATTACTAAAAAAACTTTAACTACTTATTAAAAATTACTACTTTTTAGAATCAAAACATCTAATAGTAAATGAGCTAAGCGGCTTTAAGAAAAATAGAAGCACAACTGTCGACAAGTTATAGCTGTCTTCTTTGACAAAATTAAAGCTTATGCTACTAAAAGATAATACGACTTTATTGATAAATTACTGCATTTGGACAGAGATGGAAATTTTCTAGCATTCGTCACAAATGTTCTAGATGGCAGAAATTTCCGAGTTAAATCAAATCAGGAGGATCTTTCAGAATACTATGCATAAGAAAATGGTATAACCCAAGGATCTACACTAAGCGCAACATTCTTTTTAATTGCAATTAACGATATCGAGAACGGTACCCGAAACTCTGTTAAAGCAGTTGCATATGCAGATGACCTATAATGTATATTTCTTATAAGAATCTTAATATGTCATCAAATATCATTCAACTTTCTATTAATTCCCTACAAGAATGGTCTAAAACAACAGGACTGAAATTTTTTGCGGTTAAAACCAAAGTAATGTGCTTTTCTCGAAAACATGAAATTGTTGCAAATCTTTCAAAATTAACACTGTATGGTCAAGTTTTAAAAAACGTTGAAAAAATTAGATTTCTAGTTTAGCTATTAGATTCAAAACTTACTTGGAACAAACACATCCAATTACTTAAAAAATCATTTTTACAGAACATAAATATTCTTAAAGTACTAGCAAATCATAACTGGGACGCAGACACAACACAGCTACTAAATATTTACAATTCCTTAATCCACAGTAAATTAGATTGTGGATCAATTGTATATACTTCAGCTAGGGACTCAACATAAAAAAAGGATTATCTACAAAATACCGCACTAAGACTAGCTCTAGGAGCCTACAGAACCAGTCCATTTAAGAGTTTTTATGTCGAAGAAAAGTAATCTAAACAACCCGGCCTACCCCTATGCTTTCTCCACACATTACAATTTTAATTACAATCAAAATTCTAATCTTTGACCATTATTTAGCAAAAGAATTAGCAACTTCACATTTCCAGGTATTATGCATACCAATATTGATTATGCTCCTCCTTGGACTATACAAATTCCATATTGTAACACAGATCTCTCAACTTATACTAAGGACAATACCCATTTATTTCTTTTTCTATAATACTTCTACAATATTAAAAATAAATATTTATCCTGTCAACATGTTTATACTGATGCATCAAAAACAGCCGAATTGGAAAAAGTAGGATCCGCCATTGTCGCAAAGGATTCTGTGCTGAAGTTTCCACTTCTGATAATGTCGATGTTTGCGATATCCAAGGCAGTACAACAAACTCTTAATTGACCTGAAGACATGACAGAAATATTCACAGATTCCTTAAGTGCAATCCAGGGAATTGAGAAAATATATCCAAATCATCCGATTTTAGAACAGATTAAAAAAGCACAAGGACTCTACAAAATAATCATAAACAACTACATATTGTGTGAATACCATCGTATGTGGGAATACCAGGAAATGGGATATACTCCATTCCATGAATATACGACTGTTTAAAATTCGCTTTAAGGTGTCGATTTAAATGGTCCAATGTACTGAATTGTACAATAGTAAATTCTCTCCATTTTTAAAATACTGTTACGACAGATATAAACCTTAGATTTAAATATGAAGTCATGATATAAATATAAAGTTAATAGTTTATAAAACAGTTGTAATTCAGATTTTGAAGTATATAATTACTATCATGGTGTTTATTTTTTCATTTCATTTATTTCATTATAAACAAGTTGGTTTTTGAATTATGTGATTTAAATGAAATGTAACAATACTTAAGTGATCAAATAGTGTAAATTTTTTAGTCGAATATTCAATTAATTTTAAAAAAACAAAAAAAAAACTTACTTATTCACTTATTCTCTTAATCTTCTAAAACTATCATCAACGATCAGATTCACAGCCATAATCAGTCGGCGATATTTGAAACTGTATATAAATTCTCGTTACTTTTTAATACCTCTAACGACTCGGTACTTTAACTATCAATAGCCGGTATGTTATACCCGTTACTTTCGGAACTTTTAAGAGAACATAAACTCGAAGCAAACACATATTTAAAACTAATAAAGTGAAATATTACATCCTTTTTCTGGTTTGTAAACCATAGTTCTGCCAACTTCTTTTCATTTATATTAAAAATAGTATATTTCTTTTTATTACAGTTGTAATACCTCATAAAGCAATAAAATGTGTTATATCAAAGAAACCCGGCACGCCTATTTGGTGTTTACAGTTCACGGAAAGCTAACCCAAATGTCTGATGAACACATTTTGCTTCATAGACGTCATTGTATTTATTTGTAGATTTTAACTGAAATAATTTTAGTTTAGATGTCATACTAGTAGACCCTTTTTATTGGAATAATGATTAGACCAATTGACCTTCATACTTCTACTTGCACAGTAAAACATTCGTTGTCGGAGTAAACCAAAACAGTCGTATATTCGTAGAATAGCCTAACTGATCATATGGCCAAATAAGCTTGTAAAATGGAAATCCGATGATAGAACTAACCAAATTCCTCACATCAATGAGTACACAAAAAACTTATGGTTACGAAGATGGCAACTCTTACCAAATAATAAATTGCGACAAGCAAACTCAGATCTATCAGCGAAAACACCAATTTTAGTAAAGAGAAGCGACCAGGTTGTACTACATCGTATCCCAATAGGACATACCAGACTGACGCAAGAACACCTATCAAGAAAGGAACCTCCTGGAATATGTTACGCCTGTAACAACAATATAACTGTAGGTCACATTGTTATAGACTGTCTGTTATATCAAATGAAAAGACAAGCTACTGAACTACCAAGTGATATAAACTGCGCTTTAGAGAGAGTGCCCACCAAACTGGTATGGCAAGTGGCAAGTAGCAAGTAGCATGTCACTTAAAATGCAACCACTAAAAACGAATGATTCAGTAACAATGATTCAGTGAACACTTAAAAGACAGTGACGCAATTCATTCTAATCATTCGTTTGCATTGGTTACATTTTAGGTAACATGCTAGAGGCGTGCTACTTGCTACTTGCCACTTGCCATGCCAGTTTGGTGGGCGCTCTCACTTAGACAGTGCGGATTGTGACAAAATTATTAGGTTTTTAGAGAAAATGAAATTGTATAATAAAATATAAGTGATACTTTAAGAAAAATTATAAATTATAATCAACTTTGTAAAAACTTTATAGTTTATATTTTATATTAATAATTATGATATATTATAGTCTATATTTTATCACTGGTAATAACCTTCTATGGTTGATGCGGGCTATTCCCAATTAATTTTTTTTTTGTTGAGTTTAAGGCGTCGACAACTAATGGTCATTGGCATGGTACAGTGAATTGTTACAGTCAGGTACCTAGTATAGTGTGTGTGTGTGTGTGTGTGTGTGTGTGTGTGTGTGTGTGTGTGTGTGTGTGTGTGTGTGTGTAGAGTAATTAGAGTAATAAAGAGATGCTAATTGTATCCGAACGTCTGCGGTCCCTCCGGTGAGTACCGATCGCACAAGGATAGAAATTATTTTCATTCATTAATTTTTAATAAACGAAAATTTCTCCACCCAGGTGAGATTCGAACTCACGACCTTTAGGTTCAAAGGTAGGCGCTCTTACCACTGAGCCACAGAGGGCGTTAATTAAAAAAAAATTAAATACCAATAAATTGTGAATTTTTTTTTAGGTCTGTAAATAAACGTGAAATTCAATGATACCTTAAAATGGGGTGATTAGAAACAGTGGGGTGAATTGTAACAAACCTTTCAAAATAGTTTTATGCCAGATTTCAAATGGTAAAAGTAGCGGTAAAGCTGTAAATTTCTGGTTGCAAGTTGATAACACTCTAAATTTAAAGTGAAAAATAAGTATATGTGGTTGGCAGCATTGAGAGTCAGATGAATTGTAAGAATAACACGTTGTGTTTTAAGCAGATATTTCGTCATTTTCTAAACTTTACATGTAAGTATTATATCCTATCATCGGAAGGGAAGTTACGGAATATGGAGCCGCAGCACGCCAAAAAAATCTCCCTTTTATGTGGAACTCTTATAAATGAATCTTGCTTTTAATAAATTAATTATTAATATTATTAGTACTTAATTATATTAATTATTAATATATGTTCCTTGCTCCAATTCCGTCACTTTGAAGGTGAAAAAATTTCACCGGTTGGCGTGTCTGCGTAGTGATATTCCTAATTTATACTAGTAATTTAGTGTTGTATACCTATAAAATGTATAACATACCTTCTTCTTCTTCTTTAAGTGCCGTCTTCCAATCGGAGCTTGGATATCATCATCACTATCTTTACTCTATCTACTGTTGCTCTGAAGAGTTCTATAGAACTGCATTTACACCAGTCCCTTAAATTCTTTAACCATGACACTCTGCTTTTTCCTATATTCCTTCCTTCTGTTATCTTTCTTTGTATTATTAACCTTAGCAGTTTATATCAATGTCCCCTCATTACGTGTCCCCTAGATTGTAACTTTCTTATTTTTATTGTGTTTATTATTTCGCATTATTTGCCCATTCCTCGCAATACTTCCGTGTTCATGCTATTCTAAGCATCCTCCTGTAACACCACATTCAAAAAGACTGTAACTTATTTATGTGTTCTTGCTTCAATATCCAGCTTTCAAGTCTATACTGCAGTATAGATAACACGTAGCATCTCAGTGCTCTTACTCTCAGTTCTAACCTCAGTTCTGATCTGTCTAAGGTCATTGTTGCAAAGAATTTTTATTTTTACAAACGCATTTCTTGCTATTTATATCCTGGCTCTTATTTCGGTTGTTTGATTATAATTGTTTTAAATCCAGATTCCTAGTTATTTGTATTTATCAGCCCTTTCTATCGGTACATTTCCCAAATGTGTGTTTGTTGGTATATTTGTTTTCTTTGTTATTATCATGTATTTGGTCTTTTTTATACTCATTTTTATTCCATATATTTTATATGTTTTACAGAAACTGTTTGTTTTGTTTAGTCGTAATAAGAGTTGTTCAGCAGAGCTTGTTAATAGATCTTCCGTTAATTAGTATTCGTACACTTTGAGATAGTAATGCTTCTTTAAAATTGACTTCACAATATACATTAAATAGTAATAGGGACATAATACATCCCTGCCTTACTCCTCTCCTGATTTCAATTTTTAGACTGGGTTTGTTATCTATTACAATTTGTGCTCTTTGAATCAAGTAGAGGTTTGTTATTATTCGTAAGTCCCTACGGTCTGTGTTTTTTGTCTTTAAAATTTCAACTAATTTTTCATGTCTTACTTTGTCAAGTGCTTTTTCAAAATTAACGTAACAAACATGCACATCAACATTCATATCCATGCATCTTTGAGCTAATACATTAACAGCAAATAACGCTTCTCTGGTTTCTAGTCCGTTTCTGAACCCAAACTGACTTTTATCCATTCCTTCTTCCAGTTTTTTATTTATACGACCATGTATTATTTTCAAGAATAATTTGAGAATATGACCTATTAGTGATATTGTTCTGTATTCACTGCAATATTTAGCGTTTGCATTTTTGGTGATATTACAAAAGGTGGAAAGTAACCATTGTTTCGGTATGTGTCCTGTTTTGTGTACTAAGTTAAATAAGTCTACTATAATATCTAAGGTATAATATCTAATATCATCATTAACGCATTTTAAAATTTCTATAGGGATTTGGTATGGACCTACTGCTTTACCATGTTTGCTGTTAACATACTTTTAGATTGTATAAATCACACTTTTCTATTTTCAGAATGATATTTGTGACAGAAATGTCAGAATGACAAAATATCTAATATACTTGTTTACTTTTAGCATACAAGCAATTGCAAACCTGTGAAACTAAAGAAAATACAAGATCCAGAGGATCTTCAGAAAGTCGTAGCAGAGATAGCCAATCCTCTTGGCCTCAGGAAAGCAGAGAGTATATATGGCATTGCCTATAGTGTTCCTTATAGACATTTTAGAAAGGGTAATCAGCTAAAAAAGAGAGAAGGGGAACAAACCGCTTTGACTGAAGAAGAGGAAAAAACTTTGGTGAATCGCGTTATAATTTGCAGTGAATGGGGCTATCCCATTCAGTCGTTTACTATAAGACTTTTAATTAGAGATTCGCTTGACCGCCATAGCAAGATCATGAAGCAGTTTAAAGACAATTTTCCTGGTCGGGAGTTTGTCTTCTCTTTCTTGAAAAAGCACTAGGCTAACTTGTTATTTCTGTTATGCCAAAACATGAAACGAGCCCAGGCAGCCATCTTTCCGGAAATAATTAATAAATACTTTGGTAGAATCCATCGAATATAATTAGTTATTACGAAACTAACTTATCTAATGATCCGGGCATAAGTAAAAAAATAGCTAGACGAGGATGTAAATATCCTAAAAGGGTAATACATTCAATGAATTCTACTAAAAGCTCCATCTCAGTGACGCTTTCTGCTATTACTGATGGTCAAAATGTGCCCCCTTATGTAGAGTATAAAGCCCTAAACTTGTATGAAAGTTGGAGTGAGAGCGGTCCTGAGGGTTCTAGTTATAATACGAATAAAAGTGCTTGGTTTGACAAGTTATCTTCTCCGATTATATCGAAACCATCATACTTCCATTTTTGAGATGAAATGATGGTAAAAAATACTTGATCAGCGACGACTTAACTAGCCACCTGTCATTTGATATCATAGAAACGTGTTCAGAGAACAATGTTTATTTTATATTTCTACCAGCAAACTCGACACATCTAACACAGCCATTAGATTTAGCATTCTTTCGGCCAATGAAAATTGCATGGTGTTATCCAAGAAATGAAAAAACATAAAATGGATTTTGCTGTACTCTCAGAAACAAAGAAAAAAGGACAAGGAACCCAAAATCTTGATGGATATATACATATACACACGGGAGTTAATAAGGAAGAACATGCCAAAAGAGGAGTAGCAATACTTATATTAAAGAAATACAAAAAAAATATATCGAACTGGCAAGCAATAAATGAAAGAATCATAAAGATCAACCTCAACTTGAAAGGATTAAAAATAACAATAATAGGCACATACGGTCCGAATGACGATGCACGCCTAGAAGAAAAAATAAAATACTATGAAGTCCTACATAAAACTATCTCTCAAATAGGTCAAACAAGGGAAACTATTATACTAGGTGAACTCAACGCAAGAACTGGTAGAAGAATAAAAGATAAAACAATAGGACCATATGAAGAAAACACTACAAACGATAATGGCAATAACTTAATAGAAATGTGTAGACACAACTCACTAAGGATCATGAATGGGTATTTCAAACATAAGGAAATACATACATATACATGGACTCAAATAATGAAACAAAAATCTAAAATAAAACTGCATGACGTAAGAGTATTTCGAGGAGCCGAATGTGGAAGTGACCACCATCTAGTAAAAGCTAAAATGATACTACCGCTAAGCGGAAACGGTAAACACCAACAAAACAAAAATCTAAATGAAAATCACTCAGCAGAAGGTGAACAACTGCAGTATAATCTAATAAGTTTAGACAACGATAGTACTAGAGAATTGTATAAAAAAAGATTGGAGCAACAACTACCACAGGAATTTAAACATAAAACATCAGAAGAGTTACATAGCATAATAAGAAAAGGAATACATCAAGCGGCCAAAGAAGCATTAGGAATAAGAGTAAACAAACTCAGAAAGACAAATAATTGGTGGAATGATGAACTACAGGAAATGAAAGATCAAAAGCAAAAATTATATCACAGATGGCTGGGAACAAAGGATCAAGAACACAAAAGAGAATATAGAGAAATGGTAAATAAATTTAAATCCACGATAATAGAGTCAAAAAATCAAAGCTGGGAGAGAAAATGTCAGGAATTAGATACGTATATTGGCGGCCGCAAATCAAGAGAATCCTGGAGATTTATAAAAAACATCAGATCCAACAGAACAGAACAAATAGCCATACACTCCATAGAGCCCGAAAAATGGGAAAAACACTATAAAACACTGTTAGTAGAAGAAAGACCGGAATTCAAAAACATAGAACAACATGAAATCCTGATTCAAGGAGAGCCTCCAACAATTAACATCGAAGAAACTAAAAAAGCTATATCATTGTTGAAAAATGGACGTGCTCCAAGCCCAGAGGGGATATATGCAGAGTTAATAAAAAATGGAACCAACAAACTATTCGAGATACTAACAGAAGTTTTCAATAGGCACTTGCACGGAGAACCAGTGCCACAAAGTTGGAAAGAAGGATGGATTACATCTATCCATAAAAAAGGAAATAAGGAAGATTGCAATAACTATCGGGTATAACTGTTACGAGTACGCTTAGCAGAATATATGGGAGAATTATAAAAGAACGCATATGCGAAGAATACCGTCCTTCTGAATCAGAAGAACAAAACGGATTCAGAGCGGGACGATCCACAATAGATAGTATTTTTTTGCTTATTCCAAATACTCGAGAAAAGAACACTGAGATCTCGAGAAGTGCATTTACTTTTAGTCGATTTAACAAAAGCATATGACACCGTGCCTGTTGCGAAATTGTGGGAAGTATTGGAGAAAACCAGTATCAGCGTTTCACTAATCGACGCTATTAAAGATCTATATAACAACACAATATCAAAAGTTAAAATAGGAAATAAGGTTACTAATGGTTTTCAGGTAACAAAAGGACTGAAGCAAGGTTGTTGTTTACCTCCCATACTATTTAATATATATATCGACGAAGCACTCAGGCAATGGAAAAAGAAGTGTAAAGGGATGGGGCTGTCTATTGGGGATGAAACGTTATACACGCTGCATTATGCAGATGACCAGGTAGTTATTGCCCAAGACAAGAAAGACCTAGAGTATATGGCTAGAAAACTAATGGAAGAGTACAAAAAATGGGGCCTCGAATAAATTTACAAAAAACGCAATATCTTTGCATAGGAGGAGAAAATACTGCAGATGACCTCGACTTAGAAGACGGGAAAATTAAGAAATGCGATCAATGTATATATTTGGGGGTAAAACTAACAAAGACAGGAAGAACTGATGAAGCCATAAAAGACAGAATAACCAAAGGGAAACGAGTTATAGGTGCATTGAATTCAGTACTATGGCAGAAAAATATAAGACCGGAAACGAAAAAAAGAATATATAACACAATATTGAAACCAGTAATCGTGTATGGCTCAGAAGTATGGCAGTTATCACAAAAACTTAAAGGTAACCTCTTGGCAGTTGAAATGGATTTTTGGAGGAGAGCAGCGGGAAAGTCTCGATTAGAACATGTGAGAAATGAGGACATAAGAAATCAAATGAATGTACAAAGATCAATTATAGAAGACATCGAAAAACAACAACTGACATGGTACGGACATGTTAGACGTATGGGGGAAGAAAGACTACCAAAAAAAATATTAGAATGGGTACCACCAGAGAAAAGAAAACGAGGACGACCACCAACAACATGGATGCAAGGAATTTCAAAAGCCATGTCAGCAAGAAATCTATTTGAAGAAAACTGGCAGAATAGACAGGCTTGGCGAACGGGAACCCAAAGGCGGATTACGCTATAAACGGGATATATATATATATATATATATATATATATATATATATATATAAAATTGCATGGTGGACATGTGTTGCTAATTGGAAAAAAGACCTTTCAGACAAGAAGCTACTATACAACAGAGTAAGTTTCCTAGTTTATTATAAAGACTATGTAAAGCGTGTAAATCAGAGAACATAATTGCTGGTTTAAAACATGTGGTAAACTTCAACAGCCACAACTACTGTCGCTGCTATTGACGACACTTTCAAGGAAGTCTTGAAAGCTCTCAGACAACCGGAAGCAACTGCACCTCGCAAAAAACGTGTAGAAGTTTATCTTAAGCCTGTAAAAACTGTTCTGTAGCAAATTTTCCAATTCCTGAAGATACAGTTTAGGTCGAACCAATCGGTGGTGTTAGTTAAAGCACTAATAAGGGTAGTTCTACTACGTCTAAAAATAAAATAACAAGCAGGTCAAAAAACAAATGTGGAAAAGTAAAAAAACCTAAAAATGTTAATTCCTTATCTGAACAAAAGAGCCAGAGTACTCTCCAAGATAGTGATGCAGAACTTATTCTATCTGAATCCGAAGAATGTGATATGACCAACTATGCTCACAAACTTACAGTAATCTTCAGTTGATAACTTTGCAATAATAAAAGTAGATGGGAAAATTAAAAATGTGTTTCGAATATGCATTAGCAAAATCTCTCGCCTTGAAGACAATGGCTATGTTGAAATTTTTTACAAGAAACTAAGAACACATTTTTACCAACTGAAGTAGAATGCTTTTTCCTAAAGGACGATGTAATGAAGAAACTCATGCCGCCAGTTGAGGCATCCAAGTCTCTTTCCTCTCGTATGACAACAAGCATTGGTTTCCTTGATGATCTTACTAACTTTACCATATATTAATTAAATTTACTTGTCGAGCAATGATTCATTATGTCATTTGTACTTTGATATCTGTTGATTTATAATTTAATATTTACATTACATAAATGTTTTATTAAAACAAGTGTTGTTTCTTTTCACCCCCTGACAGTGCTGATTGTTTCTATAACCCCACAGGTTCTGCAGTTGAAATATACTTGAAAAGCAGTTTCTGTTTTTATTCACCCTACTCAATGGGGCGAACAGAAACAGTCTTATTTTTTTTCCTTGTACTTAAAAGAAAAACAATGGTGTAAAGGATTGCAAGGCTCATAAACCAAGGTAGCTTTCAATTACTTACATCTCATAATACTTTACGATATTTAGGTTTCAAAGTTGAAAACTGTTTTTATTCACCCAATTTTACGGTACCTTGTAATTTTCCGTGACACCACCGAATTGCATGAAAATTTGGATTTAGGTTTTGCTTACCCTCCACTTCCCTTTTGGTCTTATGTCATTGATTGCTTTTAATTTTTTGGTAGTCAAAACTACCCCTATTAGAAAAAAATCATATAATTATAAATTAAAGAGGTTCAAATTATCTATTAATTAAGTGAATAAATGTCAATTAACAATAAACAACATAATATAAGGTTATACCACAGTTTAACCACTAAATATTAACCCCTAGATTAGTTATAATTAAAATGTCATGAAATACCTTTTCTCCATTGATTTGCATGAAAATTTGGATTTGGGTTATATTTATCCTCCACTTTAAAATTGGACTCAAGCCGTTGGTTTTTAATTTTTTAGAGGTTAAAAAGACCCCTTATTAAAAAAAATTATATAATTGTAAATTTAAGAAATTTTGAATTATTTAATTATACACTGATATTGAATTAAGACTTCTTTACTATTCTAATTTTTTTATCAAATAATTTCTAACCTTATAAAAACAACAACTTGCGAGAAGAGAAATTTCTTTTTTATTGAAAGCCTGTTTTAGCGCTGTTCGAAGACATTTTTCAATATTTTCTACATCGAATTTAAGAAAACAAAAGATGAAAGTCCTTCTTCTTCTTTGTGTGCCGTGCTTGTATTAAAGCGTTGGCTATCGTCATATTGACAAGCTGATGAAATGATTAATTATAAGTCCAGTAGTTTCAAAATACGCAATTCAGTTGTGATTTTATATTATGAAACTCAGTTTAAAAAATTCATAAACAAATTAATATACCGTTTTGTTTCCGGATTTATAGACTGCGAATTTATTATTATTTTTTAAACACAAGCTGAATCTTAATTTAATTAGAAGACTAGGTTGCTACAACGTTACGGTAAATATATTACCACGGAAAGCTGCTTATTATAAATGAAAGGATAAATTTGTAACAGAATATTTGTTGAAAAATTGTTATAAATAGGTGGCTTCTCCTGATAATCTTTGGATAACATTACAAAAATAAACAATACTTATTCATGTTTTATAAATGTTAATAAATATTTAGTATAATAATCTTACACTAATACAAAATCTTTTCGGGGACTTAGTTATAGAAATATAAAATATTAAAAACAATCATAAAAATAGATGCAGTTATTTACAACGGACGGCATATCTCTACACGAAACGGTAAGTTTACGACAAGCCAGAACAACTTCTAAGGAGTTTTGCTGTCCCAAAGGAATGCATTGTATGTCTGGTGTGAAAATTATGACCTTCTTCATATGGACCTGTCTGCTTTATAAGACAAATAGTTTCAAATTTGTATGTTAGTATAAAACGCAGTATTAGCAGAAATCTGGGTTCATACTCTTTTATGTTTGAAATATTTAGCTGTAAAATAGATTTTAACGAGATGTGTTTAATTTTACTAAACTTTACGTAATATTTTTCATGTTTTATGTAATATGTTTCACCTTAATATACCTAACTAACAAGTAGATAAATAAACGTTAATACACTACTTCACAAAATTTGTGAATCAATTTTTTTTTATAAAGACAGAGACGTTATAACGCATTAGTCTTAATAATCATATATTTTAGCTTAACCAATTCATGACAATTATCCAATTATCTCTGAAGGTATTTGGAAACATCGCAAGTTGTTAATAACTATTATTGCTGCGTACCTAAACAAAAGTGACAAATATCTCACCATGACTATCATCTAACCAGAGGAACTATGGAACAATAAAAAAAGTTTATTAACATACCTCTAAAATGTTTTTTGATAACTTCGTTTTCTCTCGTTTTTTTACTTCTTTATTTTATTCAATAATTTCTTCATGATGGAAAATGATGGGTTAATTAATTAATGGATAATTAAGTCTAATATGTTAGCCTCGACCAAGGAAGTTCTTGGTGAAGTTAATATAAACAAATTGTTCCCAAGGCGAAGAACTCCATGGTTTTGTATAGAAGTGAAGAAACATGTAAAGAAAAGAAAAAAGCTTACCTGAAGTATATTATTATGTTAACATAATACAAGAGGCATACCATAATTACAAGACAATTAGAAACAAAACACAATGCACTTGAAAGAAAAATAAAAAATGATCGCTGGTAATGCTTTTCGAAAGAAATTGAACATGATTTTTACGGTCTGCAAAAGGAAATATGGCGCTTCATAAACGGTCAAAGACTGGAGGTAAAGGAACTATTAGAACCAAAATACGTAGAAAAGGATACGTAATATACGACGGGATACGAAAAAACGACGCTGGAACCGGAAACAACAGAAATTATCACAAATTAAGAACTTAATATAAATGTACAGGAAGTTGGGAAAATACTTGAGACCCCGAAGAAAAGAAAATCAGTAGGTCAAGACAGTATACCAAACGAATTACTGAAATAATGTAGAGCAGCAATGACCGGAAATAAAATACCGGAAGAATGTAGAACGAGCGAACTATTTCTACTATTCAAAATAGGAGATAAAGAACAGCCAAAAAAATACAGAGGTATAAACTTAGTAAATACTCCGCTAAAACTTATAACTACAATTTTATAAGTGGTAATAAATCAGAAGATAAGTTGAGCAGGTTGACAATAGGATTTTTATAGCGGAAAATCGTGTACAGATGCAACATTTGTTATAAAGCAAGTTACGTAGAAATCACTAGAGTAGAATAGACCAGCAGTTCTGTGTCTGATTGACCTAAAGAAAGCGTTTGATAGAGTAAGTCTCAAAGATGTAAACCATCTTCTGTATAATACAGAAGTTTCGCTAAATATTATAAAAACTATAAAACTAGACAACTAATAGAACCTATAGAAATAGGCAGCGAAATAAGTTAAGGGGATTCATTGAGCCCCATGCTCTTCAATTTGGTAATGGATGAAATCATCAAAAGCGTTAACAATAAAAGAGTATACAGAATGGGAAATACATGAAAAACTCTGTTACGCAGACAACGCAATATTTATAGTCCAAGATGAAGATAGTCTGCAAAGACTGGTCCACAGATTTAACATAAGAGCAAAATAATTTACTATGACAATTTCATTTTAGAAAACTAAAAGAATAGTGGTCAGCAAAGAATCAACCATATGTAAAATAGAAATTAATGGCATCAGTATTGAACAAGTTAAGGAAATAAAATACCTAGGAATTACACTGTCTAGTCATGGAGATCTGAACAAAGCAGTGAGAGACTAAGTATAAAAAGCAAATATACAGGTAGGATGCCTTAATAACACTATATGGCGAAACATACACATTAACACTGAGAATGAAGTCAAGAGTATATAAGACCAGTGTAAGATCAATAATATCATATGCCTCAGAAACAAGACTTGACATAGCCACAACGCAAAGGCTACTGGAAACGGAGAGAGGTGAGAGTACTGAGAAGAATTACAGAAAATACGCTGAGAGATCGAAAGAGAAGTGGAGACATTAGAAGAAAATGTAACTACAGTGTTTAAATGAATAAACACAAAAGAAAAAAACAATGGAATAACTACATAAGTAGAATGAAGGAGAATCGTGTCGTCAAATAGCAAAGTCACCAATCGGTAGAAAAAGTGTCGGACGACTGCACAAAAGATGGAGTGACCACCTTTCATAGATTATTAATTCGTCAATGAACAAGCAGACTTGCTTGTAAAGCGAAAAAAGAAGAAGATTTCTTTATTTTTAAAACAGTATTTTCTGCTATCTGGACTGCCAGATACCAATCCATCTTTTGAGAGGTCTTCTTGTGGTCGGTGATTTTGTCTTGCTGCACTAAGGCATTAATCTATTTTCAACCATTTTTTATGTATTGATACAAGCAACGATATCATATTATCCAATCTCATTATGTTTTTTTTTATTACAGGTGTTTACGTTTTGTTTAAGACGTCAACATTTCTATTCTACTAGGATAGTATGTATGCCATCTTGTATCATGAAAGGAAACATAAGCTTTTTTAAACTTAGAAGTCGTAAGGTAGTTTCTAGAATAATGTGAGAAAGCAAAAAAGATCATAATAAACTAAAAAGTATAACAGTGTCACCAAGATAATGATGGTCATCGTGGGAGCACATGTCAATACACGGGCTAATAAAATTGCTGAAAAACGATCAGCTTCAAAACATTTTGTTTATGAGTAATTATAAAGAATTCCAAAAAGTAATATTAAGTTAATAAGCGGCTAACAGACATGTGTTAACCCGTAACCACAGACGTCCAACTAACTGAACATTACCACAGACGTTGAGTCAAAATGACTCCTATATTTAAATAACTGAAAAAAATTTATGGGGAAAACTAAGCTTACCTCTACCTTATATTGCTTAAATAGGGTATAAGTATTACTGTTTAATATAATTATGGATGTATTTTAATGAAACGCAATCAAGTTGTAGAGAAATAAATGTAATGCATACATTTTTTGAAAAATTTTGATACATTATTTTTCGCAATATTTTTAACTAAAAAAAAAAAAACTTGCTAAGCAGTTTTTATTCAAAATTTGTTAAAAACATACAACATAACAATTACATTAATTAGAAATTAACATAAAAATAATATTATGGAAACGTGCAGTAAGTTTTCCCAACGTATATTTTCATTGTGCACACTCCACACAAACCCTTTTGGTACAATCCATACTACATATTGGAATTTTACAAATTATGCAAAAATGTGCTGTTTTTCGTCTTCTTTTAGCTGGGCAACGCTTGCAGTATTTTCTGACTTCAAATTTTTCTTCCTGGTTAGCACTAGAGCATTCTATTTCTATTTTTAAAACACGACCAATACACATTCTGACTTCCCGACTGATGTGCATATTTTGAAAACGACGTCTCATTTCTGGTTCTACTAGCTGCATTGCAAGTTGTTTATTGAATTCGAAACGTTTCAGCTCCACATTGTCTCGGCACGACTGATGAACCAAAAAAGAATTAACAGTCGAAATATCCAGCATTCTATAAAAAATTGCCATTGGCCAACGCCTCGTTCTTCGACCCGTTGAATAGACACTACACTTTTCATCCAAGCTATCCACTCCCCCTTTTGTTAGATTGTAGAAGTCGATTATTTCCGGTTTGCCCGATTCTCCTATGTTTCCTTCATCATGGTGCATTGATGAGACTAACAAAACGGCCTTGTGCTTCTTTGGAACGTGAGAAAGTAGGGTAATGTCACTGGTAAAACCGTACAAATTAGAACCTGCAGATCTTTCTTTTTTTGGTAAAAAGCTAACTGGAATTTCACGCTTATTTTTTTTCAATGTTCCAACATATGTTAGACCTTTTGATTTTAATAAATTCACTAACTCTATGGAACTAAACCAATTATCAGCGGTTATGTTCCTGTGCGTGCCGAAAATTGGCTTAGCAAGTTTGAGAACGGCTTGCGTAGGCTTAGAATATTTTTTTTCATTTTCTGGCAAATCGAACCCATCTGAATCTTTACCACAATATATATATATATATATATATATATATTTATATATATATATACTATATATAATATATTATATATATATATATATATATGCATTATATAAATATCCAGTTCTAGCATCTGTCAACGCCATCATTTTCAACCCATATTTACAAGGCTTTGCTGGCATGTACATCTTAAACCTTGACCGTCCTCGGAATGAAATTAACATTTCATCAATACATGTGTTTGTACCTAGAGTGTAAGCGCTTTGGGAATTCTTAACGAAAGCGTTGAATATCTCGGATATTGGAGCTAAAGGATCATCCTTTTTTCGTGCGAGTCTAGTTTCTGGGTCATCGAATCGTAAGCATGAGAGTATGACAGCAAAACGATTCGAGTTCATCACACATCTAAATATATCTCTGCCCGATCCATCAGTAGCAAAAATTGAACGAATATCTTCGTGATTAGATTTGAAGATAGCTGTAAGCAAAAGCATTCCAATAAAAGCCTTCAGCTCAACAATATCTAAATCCCGAATATCACTTGAATTTTTGTTTTGATATTTCTCCCTCAATTTTGCCAGGCGTAAATTTGAGTATTCAAGAATAATGTGAATAATGCGGTTATCAAAAAACACATTCCAAATTTCTTCTGGATCAGCTTTATGAATTTTTGTAATTTTTATACCCGGACACTTAATTACAATATTATGTTGCAAAGTGCGTGTATTTTTAGAATACGGGGATATCTTGGACCATTTGAAACGGTTTTTTTCCGTAAAAATAGTTTTCCACAGAAACTTCATGCGATGGCTCACCTTTTTCTATTACGCCTTCATCTTCACTAGAAAGTCTTTCACAATTATCCTCCATTTCTTGCTCCGAATCGCTTTCATGACCGCTATAAATAAATTCGGAATCTGAATCAGCATCGCTCTCGTTTTCATCGACCTCATCCGCCCATTTCAGCAAAGTTTCTTCATAGTTTGCATCGCCATATCTGATTCTTTTTGATGGACCACCTTTACTTTCGAAATCCATTACTAAAACCTAAAATAAACCGAGCAGATTTATAAAATATGGAAACAAGAAATATAACGTTATCACAGACCTGTAGTCTTTTTGACTCCGTCGAAAACTGAAGTCGTAATAAAATGCAAATAACATATACAAACGACACAGCCGTCTCACTAACCGTTGAATACTGATCGTTGAAAAGGTACATCTACGCCTAGCCATATAGAGTGGGGGGAAATCTCGAAACTCATCACTACGTACTTGCAATGAGTCAAATTGACTCCGCGTCTGTGGTTACGGGTTAATAAGACTGAACTACAAAATTACCCGCTAATGTAAGTCAATAAAACCTCAACAACTACAGGGGGTCATGTAAGATGCCCCATTTTCATTTTTTAGTAATCAACAAATTAACAGTCTATTACATTTACCTTCATAAATACCTAAGGATTGTTTTTTAATACGGATGTCCTTCCAATGTTTTCATGTGGCCATACAATGTTTTTTGACATCTTTTTATGTAAGTCGTAAACAACCAATGTGTTCTTTTTTATTTAATTTTAACTTACTTGTTTTTTAATATTGGTATTTTTACTCCCTCTTTTAGTAAACTGATGATGGAATAATTTAATTCCAAAAAGATCTTCTTTAAAATAAAAATTTTAAGCTTTTAATAAGCATTTTTTTATACCTTAATACACACGACCACCACGTGCTTAGAGCTCTATGGACCGGGATTCTCAGATGTTATGTTGCATTCTTTTAAGCCACTTATCCATTTTTTATATGCAAAAATTAGCAAGAATCAGTAACAGCAAATTTCTCGTTTCGAAAAAACCAACCATAACGACTGACGGACACGAGGAAACTGATGGACACGTAAATGGACGTGAATCAAAGGCGGTGACAATTTGCCGTGATTCCAGTGTTGCCAACAATAAATAAGATATTACGCGAATGTGGCTTCAAACTCACAGCGTTGCCACGCACAACGTAAAAGATAACATTTTTTTGTAATTTTATTAAAATTCTTCGTTTCTTCTAGTTTATAAAGTACCACCTTTAAGTATTATGAATACCACCAGTGGTACGCGTACCACAGTTTGAGTACAGCTGATATAAAGCATAATTTTCTGATTAAATTATTTTAGTATTTCTTATTTAAAATTTTTTAGATAGAATAACATGTTATATTAAAGTATATTATCTCTAAAAGTTTTTTGCTATAACGAAATATCATTACCTTCAATCATTCTGGATATCCGTTCTTCACATTCCCCATACATACTTGCCCTATACTGTGCACTTCGTCTATGAAATCCCTCTCCAAAACCATCCTCGGACAAATCAAATTCATCAGGAGGCTTGCTACTTCTTCTTCTCCGCTTGACAATTCCGGTCTTCGGTTTCTTGCAGGCCAGAATTGCTGATACTGATACTATACTTATTATTAGAATAACAGCAGCACAAGCTAGACCTACTATTATAGCAGTTAAGTTTATACTAGACGTGGAATTTTCCGCAGTTGGTACAACTTCTGAAGATTGAGCATCTGAAACAAATAATGATTTACTGACAGTTTATGTTTGTTAACTTTTTAAATGTTTAAATTGTCTAATAAGAATACCCATTTACCGTTTTAGTAGTTCAGAGAATTTTAGACGGTTAAATGAGTCATTAGTAATAGTCTATACATCAGCCTTTACACGAGGAAGGAAAAACTTAAAATCGAAATGTCCTAATTTGTAATGACTCATTGAGCTTTACGTTACAGATTATATTTCTCATGCATTTAAATGTACTATTCCCTATTAAAAATTTTAATAATTATGTTGCTTTAATCTGTCCCTATACAAAATAGAAATAGGGGTGAGCTATGTCTAAAATTAAAAAGATTTGTGAAGTTAAGTGGTTAAGACTTAAATTATAAAACTTATAAAAGTTGATTCCTAAGAACCAATTTACTTTATATAAAATAGGTTTACTCCAATGTAATAACTTTATTGACTATCATTATTAAAAAGAGCTGTAAAATGGTTAGAGAACTGGTCTATTGACCAGCAGATTAGGTTTCAATTTCCACCAGAAATTCCGTTAAAAAAAAAACAATAAAAGTAAGGGTACATATTAAGTAAAAAGTTTTCAAAAACTATAGTTTCTTCACAGAACTTCCAGTTCTATGAAGTGAATTACTATTTAACTGGAAATAAGCCACAATTAAAGGTTAAAATACGTTTACTGACGTTTCAATGTCCACTTCGAAAATCGTTCTCAACATACAAACAGTAAATTAAACAAATTTTGATTTTTGTTACTTAGTGAAAAATTCTTCTAATAATTTAATTTTATTTGACTCATTAATATTGACAATTCAGACATACATTATGCATTTTAAAGTAGACGACTTTAAAATAATATTGCCAATATTGTTGAGTTGCGCTCCTGGGACGACTTATACTTATAAGATAGTTCATTCGATTACATGAAATCAACTTTAACTTGAGAATATCCGTCAGAAAAAATCATAGCATGTAATTAGTCTTTAAAAAGACAAACACATGCCATGATGACAGTAAAATTCTCCTGTTAGTGATTCCATAGTAAATTATGGGGGAAAAACCAGGAAAAAAACCTCATGATACTATCCCGACATGGTAAGTATTTGGTCGTGTATTTAGTTTACCTTTAATAAACACCAAACTCTGATTTTATATGTTTGTTATTTAAAAAACATAAATAATGTATCCTCTATATGTTACTGACTTACATAGGTAAGGTAAATCAAGATTTGGAACTAAGAGAATCTTTGATTTGTGTAAGTATTGAGCAAAATCATGTCCAATCAACATCTCGTTTCGGAAAGCAGTATAAACTTTTAAGGTCCGCATAAACTTTAATAGATCCAATGAAAAATTCACTGGGGATAAATATCGACGTTAACAATTCTGTCAAAATGCAATGCAAATATCACATCAAGATGAACATTTTTTATAGGATGTTTTGTTCACCGATCCACCGATCCCTCCATTGCTTGAAGATTAAAATTATTTGAACTTTCGATTCCATATGGTTTAAACACGATGGTTGTCCTGCACATAATTTTTGCATCGCCATCGAATATTTTAGTGCAACTTTTTCTAATTGAATGATTAGTGGCCAATGGAGATATTTTTTGGTCTGCAGCATCACTATTTTTTATGAAAGTATTGCATTGTTGCATATATAAACTTTGTGAGGGGATAACTGGTAATGAGCAGTTTGGTTTCCGAAACGGTATGGTTACTCGAGAAGCTCTTTTTTGCATGCCACTACTCTTTCAAAAGAGCATTGAGTTTAGGAAAAATATTTAGGTATGTTTTATAGATTTCGAAAAAGCCTTTGATAGAGTACCGCATACATTATTATTTCAATGCTTAGACTTAGTTGGTCTGGATACGTATGCCATTAGATTACTCAAAAATCTTTAGTATAATCAGACCGCTTGTCGTTAAGTGGACCAAGAGGTTTCAGCTAAAGTTTCTATTAAGCGTGGTGTCAGACAGGGATGTGTTATGTCACCGATGTTGTTAAATGCTTACACTGAACCATTTTCTGAAATAGCGTTAAATAATCGCCGCGAAGGTGTTAAGATCGGTGGTGAACTTATTAATAACATCAGATACGCCGATGACACCGCAATAATGGCAGAGAGTCTAGAAGATCTTCAAATCATGTTGAATTCTTTAAACAACGAATGTAAGAAAGGGGCTTAACAATCAAAAAAGAACAAAATGGATGGTGGTCGGAAAAATTAATATCGAAGACTCAGTACTTAGATTAGATAACAAAATCCTGGAAAGGGTGGAACACTTTAGATATTTGGGTAGCTGGATTAACTGCAGGGTCGAAAGTGGCGAGGAAATTTCGACCGGAATAGAACTCGCACGGAAAAACTTTATTAACTGGCGTTCTGTATTATGCAGTAGACGTCTGTCGTTGACCACACGTCTAAGAGTATTGAAGTGCTACGTCTGGTCCTTGTTCTATGGATGTGAAACCTGGATAACAAAAATAAAAAATCTTAACAAATTAGAAGCGTTTGAGTTATGGTGTTACCGTCGCATGCTCAGAATCCCGTGGACAGCACATATATCCAACGAACGTGTGCTAGAAACCGTGCACAAAGAGCGAGCATGGTACATAAAGAAGAAGAAGAAACATCACCTGAGCTTGCACCTTGTGATTATTATGCGGGGATATATCATGTATGAAGTATATGGAACTGAGGACGATGTACCTAATACTTCCCAAGAATTGAGAAAAAAGATCTTTGATTCAATGAGATGTATTAGTCCGAAAGCATTATCTAATGTTGGACGCAACTTTTTAATATATTTCGGTATTGATCTACTACAAATCGAGGCTTATTTGAACATTTATTTAGACGTTTATTCAGAATATCTTTTATTTTTCTAGAATTTTTACTCATTTAAACTTTTTTTGTGATTACAATAATTTAGAAGTTTGTTTAATTTTTATAGGATTTTTACTTTATTTTCGAAAGTTGGACATGGTTTTTTTAATAAGGTTTTCATGATTTACTTTAACCACATCTAATAAAAACTAATGTGAAAGTTTATTGATTCAAAGACAACGATATCTACATTATTTAAAATTTTAATATTTAATTATTACAAAAAAACCTTATGTTTGATTCGAACCCTAAGTGTTCGCGTGGAAGTATGGTATTCGTGTAGTCACAAGAGTGCATTTGACGTCTCAAATCATAGCAGAAATTATTCTTGAAAATAATTTAATTTTGGATTAAAAAATTACTACTAATTAGACTGTTTTCTCTTATATTATTTGTTTTATTGCCTTCATCAGTTTTTACTTTAAGCAAAATTAAAAAAAATGTTAAAGCTCGACATCAAAGATACAATAATTATAACTAAAGTCAACTCATAAGCCAACGTCTAAAGGTGGGTGTTCAATCACAAATTAACCCCTAATTTGTAATCTCACATTATTCTTAACTTCTTAATCTTTTATAGTTTCACCGTGTATAAGTTTGCATTATATATATTGCAAAACCATATCGTATGATAATTTAATATTAGTTCATTTCTTCTTCTTCTTTGGGTGCCGTGTCCGTATTCAGGACGTTGGCCGTCATCATGCTTACAATTTCCTGAAACCTTTCTCTGTCGGCTGCTGCGCGAAATAATTCTTCTACTGTGAAATGTAGTACTGTAGTTCATTTACCTACAACTAAATAAATTGCCGAATAATAATATTTTCTAATTGAACTTCGTAAGTGTCGCAATTAAGGCGTAGATTAAATTGTATTATAAGCAAAAGCTAGGTGGTGTGAATGAACGAAGCAATGACCTAAGGTGCTTATGTATCTATTATGTGTGAGATTATAAATTGGGGATTTGAGTTCAAATGAACACAGTCTATATTGAGTAGTTACCGAACGAACACCATATTGTGTAATTACGAGTTGCTGTCAATAAATAATCACTTTTACTCCACAACTTTAACATTTATTAACCCTACCAGCATCGATCGACGAGAAGCGGACAAAGGGGCACACGAACCGAACCGAACTTCACTACTAAGTTCGATATCTTTTCCAGTGGGAAACCTAAAGGTGGGAATGTAATGTAAATTGTAGGTTTCTATTAATAATTTTCCACCTCTACTAGTTATATCTTCGTTTATTTCACAAAGTGTTATGTTTTCTATATTTTGCGTTGTTATGCCTGTTCTTAAAAGCACTATAACCGTATAATAAAAGTGTGTAAATCAGTATCAAAAACTCAACAATCAACAAAAGCCACCAGACAATCTTTCACAAGATCTCCTGGCAGAAAGAAGTCACAGTTTTCAAAGTTATTAAGGATGACAGTGCCAACAAATTAACCTTTAAAAGACCAATTGGCAAAAGAACTTAAACCCAGTGTACAAGTTTTGCAACTTCATATAGGAAGCGTAGGTAGAGCAAAATGCCAAATTCTACATAGATTTTTAAAGCAAAACTATATTGACCTAATTGTAATATAAAATACACAAAACGAAGTCCAAGTAAGTTCGAGAGGAAAAATCCCAAGATATGATCTACTTGGTGCTACTTACGATAAAACTAGAATTACAACCTATGTACGTACGAACAAAGAAAATGTAGCCGTCAACTGCGATGTAATCATATGCAAAAAAGTAAGTAAAAATAATAATATTATAATTTTCAATAGTTAAAACTATGTGATCATAATAATGAATTTGTTAATGACGTTATGCAGCTCTCAGTAATACTGATCCATTAAAGTTGAAATTAACAACCGCGCCATCTTGTTTTCATTACCTCTCCAATTAATCCAATTTAGGGTTATTGAGAGTTGGCAAATGCACTTCCATTTGCATTTCACCAATATATTAAACCTCATTGAAACATAAACAATATTCTAGCAGATACCGTATCTCCTAGAACTTGGATCTTCTGCCAGCTATTAAGCGGCTATTTGTACGTAGGGCCGGTTTTAAGACTATTTTGTTACAAATCCGATTTGAGGAATCCGATTAACAGATTAATATGTACTTAAAATTGTAAATATAAATGGTAAAAGAATATACCACACACAGATGCATCTAATTCCGAAAAGTATGATAATATAGTTAGACCATTATGTAATAGAACATTTTTGTATTTGCCTTTTGTTGTATTGTGTCTTATGATACATTTCATTGTTTGCCAAAAAATTTCCATTAGTTTATTTACATATTTATTTACACTGTGTTTAGAAAAGTTCGACGCTGGTCTATATATTCCATACTACACATTATATGGTATTTATAAAAGAGCCGATAAGGATCCCTGCACAGTGCACATGCAGTATCAGTATAGTCAGCGGGACCCAAGATTTCACACGTTTCCACTGAGTCAGCAGCTACCAATCTTAAAAAAAAAATTTGTCGCTCCTTATTTTTGTTCATTATAATTAAAATTGTAGCGTTTTAAATTTTTATTTTTAAAGTCCAAAAAGTGTTCCGTGACATAAAAGTGGCGCAGTAGGTACATAGCACATAGCACATAGGTACAAAGTCCTAAGAGATGTAAATAATGATAATGACTTACCAAATTTTAAGAGAACTACGTTTTACAAGCTCTTACGAAAATTAAATTTTAAATTTCAAAAACGTGGAAGAAACAGTTTGGTACTCGACAAAATGAAATTGTACTATGGCGGAGAAATTATTTGCAAAAGATAAGAAAATATAGAGCTGAAAATAGAACCATTTATTGCTTGGACGAAACATGGATAAATGCTGGCCATACAAAACCAAGAGTTTGGATGGATGCTTCTGTGACTTTTGTAAGACGTGCATTTTTGGATGGGCTGTCGACCGGCTTAAGAAATCCCTCAGGTGATTCAAATAAACTTTTAATTTTTTATTTATTATCTTTAATATCACTTTTAGGAAAAGGTAAAAGATTTATAATCTGTCATATCGAAAGTGAGAATGGTTTTGTCTTGGATGCACTGTGTGAGTCAAGCAAAAGTGGAGACTACCATGAGGAAATTATTGGGAAGTCATTTGAAAATTGGCTCCGAAAGATTTTACCAATACTGCGAAAAAAATTTTGTAATTGTAATGGACAATACACCTTACCATTCCAAAAAATTGGAAAAAATTCCCATTATGGCTGCAAAAAAGGCAAATATTCAAAATTGGCTTCGCTTAAAAGACATTCCCTTTGAAAAGACGATGTTAAACGTGCAACTTTTTCTTTTAGAGTGCCGTCTCCCTACGGATGTTGGCAATCATAATGGCTATTTTTATTTTAGAACTTGCTGCTCTAAACATATCAATCGATCTGCATTGGTACCAATCACGTAGATTCTTTAACCATGAGTTCTGCCTTCGGCCAACAGATCTTCTTCCTTGAATCTTTCCCTGTATTATCGTCTCAAAATTTCATATTTTGGTCCCCTCATCACGTGGCCTAGGTATTCCAGTTTTCTGGTTTGTATAGTGGTGATTAGTTCTGTTTCTTTACCAACCCTCTCCAGTACTTCTTTATTTGTAATTCTATCAGTCCATGATATTTTCAATAATCTGCGGTATAACCAGAGTTCGAAGGCCTCGATTCTTTTTAAATTACATTTTTTTAATGTCCAAGTCTCAGCTCCATATAATAATATTGAAAATATATAACAGCGAATGGTACGTAGTCTGATCTCCAAATTTAGATTTTTGCACGTTAGGAGTGGCTTCATTCGTATAAATGCTGATCTGGCAATCTCTATTCGTCTGTTTATTTCTACAGTATGATCATTGGTTTCATTGATCAAAGTTCCCAAATACTGATATTTTTTACTTGTTCTATCACGTTACCATTTATTGTCAATAGGTGATGTATATTTTGTGGCCTTTTTGTAATCAGCATGTACTTCGTTTTTTTAGCGTTTATAGTAATTCCCATCTCAGCACTATTTATACTCAAGCTTTCGATAAGATGTTGTAGATCCTCTATACTCGTTGCTATGATCACAGTGTCGTCTGCATATCTTAAATTATTAATTAATTTTCCGTTAACGGTGACTCCCTCTTCGATATTATTGAGCGTGTTTTGGAAAATTTCTTGAGAATATAAGTTAAACAAAAGTGGTGATAACACACATCCCTGTCTAACTCCTCTACAGATCCTCATTTCTTCTGAGTATTGCCCATCAATTTGAACTATGGCACTTTGATTCCAATATAATGTTTGCACTATATTTATGATTTTACTGTCAATGCGCTTGTTCATAAGTATTGATATTAGTTTTTCATGTCTTACTTTATCGAAAGCTTTTTCGTACTCAACGAAACACAAGTGTAGATCAACATTTACATCCCGACATCGCTGAATTAATATGTTGATGGCAAATAGGCCTTCTCGAGTACCCATTCCATTTCGGAACCCGAACTGCGTCTCGCTAATATCCTCCTCTAGCCTTTCGTATATTCTCTTATGTATTATTTTTAGCAGAACTTTTAAAGTATGACTCATGAGGCTCAGTGTTCGATAATCAGAGCACTCTTTTGCTGCTTGTTTTTTAGGATGGTTATAAATGCTGACTTTAGCCACTCCTGTGGTATTATTCCCGTATCGTACACCGTGTTGAATAAATCTGCCAATACTTCCAAGTTGTCCTCTTCCACTAGTTTTAACAGTTCTACTGGTATTTCATCTAATCCAGCTGCCTTTTTGTCTTTAGAGTTTTTGATAGCATATTTGATTTCATCTATCGTGATCTTCTGTATCTCTAAAGGATTTAATTCTTGTATTTTCTGCATTTCACCTCTTTCATCTTGGAAAAGTTCTCTAACGTACTCCTCCCATCGCCTTAACTTCTCTGGTAAATCTACTAGTAGTACTCCTTTTTTGTCTTTTATGTGTCCTTGCTGTCTATTTCGACCCATTCCAGTCACTTCTCTAATTTTTTTGTGCATATTTCTCATATCATATTTTGTTTCTAGTTCTTCTATCTCTTTACATTGATTCATCAAATAGATTTCCTTAGCTGTTTTGATTTTTTCCTTAATTATTCGTTGTATTTCTTTATACTTCTGTAGATCTTTTCCTTTATATTTCCTTCTTTCTTCCATCAGTAATAGTATTTCTTCTGTCATCCAGTGTTTTTTAGCCTCTGATTTATGTTCTATTAAACTTTCTTGAGCTGGTTTCAGTAATGTGTTTTTTATATTACACCACTTTTTATTTACATCCATAATTTGTTTGTTGTCAGTTAGTGTTTTTTGCATATTAACATTCACATTATTTTTTATTTCGTTTTTTATTTCTTCGTTTTGTAGCATTCTTACGTTAGTTTTTGGTTGTTGTTTTCTGAGTTCAATTCTTTTTAATTTTATTTTCACGTCAGCCACTAGCGGATTGTGGTCTGAGTTAACATCTGCTCCAGGATAAGTTTTAACTGAGGTTATAGAGTTTTTATATCTGCTATTTACGAGTATAAAGTCTATCTGGTTTCTGACAATGTGGTTTTCTGTATGTGAAGAAGACGTTCATGTATATAGTCTTCTTTTAGGAAGCTAAAACCAAGTATTGGCAATTACCATATTCTTTTCTTGGCAGAATTCTATGAGCCTTTCTCCTCTCTCGTTTCTAGTTCCTAGTGCGAACTGTCCAACTATATTTTCAACTGTACCTACTCCAATTTTTGCATTAAAATCTCCTAAAATGTAAGTAATATCTCTAGATTTTGTTAACTTGAATGTATTGTGCAATTCTAAATAAAAGTTTTCGATCTCATCTTCAGTCTTATCAGCAGTGGGAGCGTAAACTTGGATCATATTAATATTACAGTCCCGTGCTTGAATTTTTAGCATTATTATTCTTTCTGAGATTTGAATCACACCTAACACTAATTTTTTAATAGTGTTGCTTATGATAAAAGCTACTCCGTATCGATGATCAGTTTTGTCTCCTCCAGTGTACTAAATATTGTGGTTATTTATTGATATCTCTCCATTTCCTGATCACTGTACATCGCTAACCCCAAGTATATCTATGTTTAGCCTCTCCTTCTCTTTAATAACATTGTGTAGTTTTTCAGGCTGATACATACTTCTTACATTCCAGGTAGCTATTTTTATCTGAGAGGGTTGAGTATTTTTTTTGTGGTATTTCGTGCAAGGTTTCGCATGTTGACGACCGAGGAGGCCTTGCGTTCGGATGGTTAGTTATCTAGCAGGATGTACCCGAAGACCATGATCTAGATCGTCATACGAGCAGGTGAGGTTGACATTTGAATAGGAGTGGCTATTTGTTGCGCTTCACTATCCCATTACATCCCAAATAACAAAGTGCAACTTTAAGAAATCGTTATACAACATAAAGGCAAATATAATAAGTACATAGTAGATGAACTGGTAAGAAGCACGAATAGAATAGTTTTAAGGTTGCCACCGTATCACTGCGAGCTTAATCCAGTCGAGCTTGTAAGGCGGAAGTCACAAATTATGTGTTGCAGTGCATAACATAACATTTAAATTTGATGACATTAACAATCTATTCCATGAAGCTATGTCTGCTGTAACCGTGAAAAAATGGAAAAAACTACGTCAAACATGTAAAAGAGGAAGTGGAGCCAAATATGTGGGAGTTGGACAATTTAATTGAGGCACAAATTGAGCCTATCATTATCAATTTTAATGATGACAACAGTACATCAGAGTCTGAAAGTTAAAATACGGTAATTGTATGAACTTTTTTTGTGTACTTTATTTTGTTGTTAATAACTCTCGATCTTGTAAATCATTTTTATATTTAAAAAATTGGTGTACTATAATCTGTACCTGTCACACGTCTACAAACTATATAAGGTTTTGTATTGCAGCTTTAATTTACTAGTCCGGCCCTGAATAAACGAGTGTTTTCATCGTGCATTTGTTTACACTGGCCGTAGCTTGAACTTGAATTTACTTTTACTGAAGACTAAGACAAAGAACTTTAATTTTAATGTTTTGGTAGTATTAATAGTTAGTATAGTTATAGTAGTAATAATAGTTTTATTACTAGTTTTATATGTTGTTTCATAATAATATCATTATATTTACTGAAAAAATAATTTCGAACTTATTTAAACATGGTTTTGAAACTACCTTCTTGAGACAATAGTCGACTAAGGGCGGTCCTGTCCATATTATACTTCGACGTGGTTAAACTGAGAGGAGCACAGTTCAATTATTAGAAGATAATAGTGCAGATCAGCCATAAGTAAACAGGTTAATTTAATCTAAATCCAACGAGTTGACGCTAATTGTTCTCGTACTTTATTTGACTTTATATAATAGATTTTTTAATGAAAAATATTCTTGATCCACCTCTCAGTAAATTAAAAGAATGGTATTTTTAAATATTTCTAAAACAATATGAAATTAATGTATTTTTAGCTTTGAGTCAAACGTTAGCTTAAAAATTATGCTATGGATTAATGGTTTTCTTAAATATTTTTAAAAAAAGTTGATTTATTGCCAAGAGTTAGTTTGCTCTTTTGTTTCTGTATATAGAGATATCAGTCACGAAAAACCTTAAATTTTTGTTTTCTCTTTAGTATTATTTAAAAGAAATTATATAAATATGTAGATAGCAGTAATTATGTAAATATATACATACACAAAAAAAATAAAAAAATTATTAAAAACATCGGCGACAGACAAACAGAAGATGGATATAGTAAGTAAAAAATTGACACTATAGTTGAAGCCACAGTTAGAATGCAGTATTGGTCTTACGGCGCGCATGGATGCAGCTCATGCGCCGACAGACTGAGAAATTAGGACCGACCTATGTTTTGAAGATCTTTACTAATTAAGTTAATGAGTTAAATAAGAGATAAAAAAAAAAACAAATTGATTCTTTAAAAAATGCCTGTATACATTGTAACGTTATAAACGTCAAATTTCTATTAATTTATATTTAAACTGTGTCCGGTCTAGCTTTCGTGGAGGAGGATTTCTGATCTGAGTAGGGGCTCTTCTGTACTTCACGGAAGACAGACTGGGCGGGGGATGTCCTCAACCTCGACACGGCACGTCCCATATGGCTGATAGGGAAAGTTCCTGCAGATATGCAGGACAGGTACGAATAAGGCATTGCCAAATAAGTACCTGCGGATCAACTGAGGATATGACATTAGGCAGCAGTAATGTCATACTGGATTAAGGCTGTAGGAAGTAAAAATCCTGTAGGTTTATTCCAGATACTCACAGGCGTCACTCACATTATGAGTTAAGCGGCTGTGATACTGCGATGGGGAAGGCAACGGGAAACCACCCCATTATGATCCCTAGTAAAGTTATGGAATCAATGAGTGTAACGAATACTACTGATTATGAGCTGCGGAACTCAAGATCCGGCAGGGGAAGGAATACACAATCAAACCACAGGGCTTCCCAGGTCGCTAGCCAGCGAAATCCCTGTGAGTAAAACATCACTAGACATACGATGAAAATAAAGAATCCATACAAAGCGGCTACATGGAATGTAACAACCTTATATGAAGCCGGTAAGTTAAGAAATCTACTCTCTGAAATGGACAGATTAAACATTACTTTCATGGGGTCGAGTGAAACAAGATGGCCAAACAAAGGGAATTTCAGTGCAAATGGTTACGCCGTACATTTTTCTGGAAATCAAGACCATATGCATCGAAATGGAGTAGCAATAATTAACAAACAGCATATTAATAAGTATGTCACTAACTTCATCCCAATATCAGACAAAGTAATTTTAATACAGCTGAATGCTAAACCTGGAAATATAAATATCATCCAAGTTTATGCTCCCACTGCTGACGCAGATGAGCAGAATTATGAAGAATTCTACCATCAAAAAGAAGAAGTGCTAAAAATAACAAAGAAACACGAAGCAATAATAATTATGGGTGACTTTAACGCTAAGGTTGGACAGAAGATGACGCAGGGCATCACCGGAAAGTTTAGCTTGGGAGAGAGAAATCAAAGAGGTGAACGGCTAATAGAATTCTGCCAAGAAAATAACTTCGCCGTTACAAATACCTGGTTTCAACTTCCAGAAAGGCGTCTTTACACGTGGAAATCCCCTTAAGATGGACATCAAGGCAGAATAGTACGGAATCAAATAGACTACATCCAAATAAACCACCGATTTCGAAACAATATTAAAGATGTAAAAACTTACCCCGGCGCTGACATAAACTCAAATCACAATTTACTCTGCTCCAAAATACAAATTAAATTAAAGAAATTAACAAAGCCAACTAAGCCTTGTAAGATATATCTCGACCCCCTGAAAAACCCTCAAACGCGCGAACACATATCACAGCAAATAAATAGTAAAATACACAGAATATCAAATATACCAAACGAAAACAGAACCATTAACGAATGCTGGTATGCCATTCAAAACTCGATTTTAGAGAACGTATAATAGTCTTTGAAAACACCTACCATGTTGGCAAAAAATAAGTGGATGACACAAGAAATTCTAGATCTGATGGAAGTTCGACGCAACACAAAAATAGAAATATTATCGAATATCGTGAAATTAATAAACGCATAAAAAGAAAAATTAAGCAAGCCAAAGAATCCTGGCTTGAGAATTTATGTAAAGAAATAGAAGACCTCCAAAAAAAGCATGACAGCTTCAACCTGCATAAGAAACTTAAATATACTTCCGGAATTAGAAAACAGAAAAATGCTCACATACTTAAAAGCGCGGATGGAAAAATTTGTGATCACGAACAACAGTGCAAAGAATGGGAGAGATACATCACTGACCTTTTTGACGATGCTTCTAGAGAAAATGCTCTAAATACTGCCTGTGACAACCAGTTGGACAGAGGTCCCAATATACTGAATTCGGAAGTCGAAAAGGCAATACAGCAAGCCAAAAACAATAAAGCACCTGGACCAGATCAAATCTCTGCCGAACTACTTAAACTTTTGGATGAGGAAAGCATTGCCTGCTTAACCACTTTCTTATACAAAATTTACAACGAAGGAAAAATACCAGATGATTGGTTAGAGTCACTGTTTATAACATTACCACAGAAAAGCAGGCCCACCAAATGCAGCGAGTTTAGACTAATCAGTTTGATGAGTCACACACTGAATATACTCTTACGAATTATACAAAACCGAGTATTCCTTCTACGCGAAAGTAAGATGGGTGATAAGCAATTTGGATTTAGAAACGGTCTAGGAACTAGAGAGGCACTATTCTGTATGCGCGTTCTAATACAAAAAAGTTGTGAATTCCGAAAGAATGTTTATGTTTGTTTCATCGACTTCGAGAATGCGTTCGACAGAGTCCAACACAATACACTTTTCGACTGCCTACGGGCAGCAGGACTTGACCACTATGATATAAGACTGCTGAAATACTTATATTACAATCAAGAAGCCTCTATCCAAATTGGAGACAGTCCTACTGAAAAAATACCCATCAAACGTGGAGTACGGCAGGGTTGTGTTTTGTCACCCACTCTTTTTAATCTGTACTCTGAAGAAATCTTTATGGAGGCTTTGGATGACAGACAAGAGGGAGTAAGACTAGGTGGAGAAGTAATCAACAATATAAGATACGCTGACGATACAGCCATTCTTGCAGAAAGTTTACAAGATCTCCAAACATTACTAAATCTAGTCAGTGAAGCAGGTTATCGGAGAGGCCTAAAAATCAACATTTCAAAGACAAAGTGAATGTCAGTTGGAAAGATCCATAAAGATCAAGGTCTGCTTTCTCTTAATGGAGAAGAGATAGAAAGGTTAAATCATTTCAAATACCTTGGCAGCTAGTTAAATGTAAATTGTGACTCTGATGAAGAGATAATATCCAGGATCGAAATATCACGTAAGGCTTTTATGACCTAGAAACCAGTTTTATGCAACAGAAACCTCTCAATGAATATTCGTAAGAAGGTCCTGAAATGTTATGTGTGGTCGATCCTATGTATGGTTGTGAGACATGGACGTTAAAAACCACAATGCTAAACAAGTTAGAAGCATTCGAAATGTGGTGCTATAGACGAATCCTAAAGATATTGTGGGTTTCGCACACTTCCAATGAAGATGTTCTTCAAATGATCAATTCAGAACGTCTGCTCATAAACACCATAAAGAGGAGGAAAACAGAATACTTCGGCCATATAATTAGAGGACCTAAATACCATTTACTTCGCCTTATAATACAAGGAAAAGTGGAAGGAAAGAGATGGATTGGTCGAAAGAAACTTTCATGACTGCGTAATATTAGACAATGGTGTGGTTTCACAGTAGAAGAATTATTTCGCGCAGCAGCCGACAGAGAAAGGTTTCAGAAAATTGTAAACATGATGACGGCCAACGTCTGAATACGGACACGGCACCCAAAGAAGAAGAAGATATTTAAATAATTATTCCATTTTAATTTCTTTATTAATTTATAAATTTTTTATCTTCAGTTGAATTTTTATTATTTTTATTTAAAAAGTAGTTGGCGCCCTATGTTTTCTTTTTCTCCTCTGTCGTTATTTTCTCTCTCTCTCTCTCTCTTTCTGCCCTGTAGAATTATTATTCGCCCTCTCTCTTTGTGTTCCGTGTTGACAGACAAGCTAGTTCCATGATGTCTATAGCAACATCCTATGACCTCTGTGCTAACTTCATTTAGTCTCCCATGGTCTCCCACTTTCTGTCAAAACAACTTTTCTAACGTGGTGGGATTATTTTTTTGCCTCTTTTTAATATTTATAAAAGAACGCAGAAATTATTATTAGACTCATTTTATGGTCTAAAAATTCTCTTGGGGTAAGTACTTTGATTGTGATATTTATTCTATAATTCTGACCGCATTTCCAATTTTCTTAACCTTAAATTCTTTCACCAAATCACGTTTCTTAAATATGATTTTTTTACCGATTATGTGCATCTGGAAGTCCTAACAAAATTTAGCTAAAGTTAAATAATAATTATATTTTTTCATTTTATCCTTGCCCTACGCTATTGGTTCAACTGTAATTTTGTAAGATGGCAAGGAAGTTAAACCTTTCTTTTTGATGTGTCTCTAATGCAAGCTGTTCATTTTATTTTAGTTTATTGGAAATTTTCTTGGGCATATCAGCAACTTTATAGATACAACCATATGTGACTGCAGCTCTCCATAAACAACCTTTAATTGGAGGACCTAACAACTAGAACACACAAGCAGCCCATCGATCGAAGCAATAAGTATTACTCATTCATTGTTAAGTTTTGGCAAGTCAATTATTGTGTTTTTTTTATTCTTATATAATAAATACGTTTGGTTAAAATTTGTCCTATTTGCTAGCAGCTAAGAACTCAGGTTCAATCCCTATTGACAAGACGAAATCACCCTTGAGAACCTGAGCTAGGCAATGTATAGACGATAAGCTCCCATGGTTGATTGAGGTATTACTTTTTACGATAGTACTTCAATTCTCGTTGGTAGTCTTATCGTTACAATATAAGATATCTAATAATACCTCATAAATACTTATATACACATATACAAAAAAAAAATCAAGTAGGTTACGTATAGTACTAAAAAAACAAATCAGATTAATACCAATCGTAATCATATCTAAATGGTCCTCATCCTCTGAATTATCTCCTATATTAAGTACCACCAGTTCGGTTGTTTCTTGCAAATGGTCCACCGCAAACATTTTTTCTTCTACTTTCTTGACGTGGTTTAAATAACTATGCCATTTTTCTTTAGATACGCGTTGTTAAATTTTTTTATCCTCCGTTTTATCGTTTTTTTTTTTTTAATCGACGTTGTTTAAAGACACACACCTTTTCACTTGACTCTATACTGCACAGTAATTCACTCTTAAGGTAATCTTCTTTAAAATAATAATATTTTTTACGATTAGCCATCTTTTGATTTGTCTTCCGTTCCAAATTTTTTTCTGGAAATCAAATTGCGACTGTTGTATGAAGCGTTATCCAAAACGACAACGTATTCTTTACCTTTCAGCAAGTTTGAAATTAACGTCTTATTAAACTATTCTTTATATATATCCCAGTCCATTTCGTCGTGGTAATCAGCGGTTTCTTTCTGTTCTTAAAGACAGATAAATCGGCCTATGCCACAGAACCAGTTTCGCTTCTTCGCTTCCAGCATGAAGAAAAATAAACCGATGGCCTCTTTGATTGAAGCTTTTGCACATTCCTGAGACCAGAAATAAATTCGACCTTCGATGCAAAAAAAATCTAGATCTGGGTGAATATTTGCCCATCTTAGTGCTCGACAAAAAATATTAATATATGCATAGTTCGTCCTGTGAAGAAAAACATTAAAAGTTTTGTTTATTCAGGTTCTACGGAGAGAAACCTAAAGACCAACCTGCTGAAGTAGCAGAGGATACAAGACTGTAGAATTAATTATATCATAAAGCTTCTTTGCATTTTTAATTAATCGTTGGTTATATAATAAGAGAATACCAAGTTTGGTTATAATTTGATTATAATTTACTTGATT
>CAKJVB030000009.1:399574-429574 GCA_918026665.1 Diabrotica balteata
TAATGTGACCTTCGCATGGTTTGACAATATTTGATGTAAAATAGATTGATCAAATAGATAATTTTAATGAAAAGTCAGATATATTTGGAATATAAAAGAACGGTATGATATTCTACAGAAGTACAGTCTGAATATTTTTACAGATAGCCTTTATAGATAATAAATAGTTTTAAAGATGTTTTTTAGTTAAACGAACTTCTCTTCCAAAAAGTTAAAACCAGAATGAGCGGTAATTGTTAGCCGGGTAATCATGTCGTCCTACAGCGCCGCAGTTGTCGCTGTTTAATACCAACCTAGAAATTGAAAGTTAAGAAAATCAATAAGAGGATTGGGATTTTAAAATTGTATTTAAAAATGTTAAACGGAATATTAAAGTGACGGACTCGTTATAGTAGGCCAGGTATATTAATAAAAAAATATGAATATTTAAAAATTACAAAAATTGTCGATTTTTAAACTTTATTGCGTTAAGTTGTTAAATACCAGTCAATAAAAAATACTCTAAGGCCCTTGTCCCACCGAAGGTACGCGACGGCGACACGATTTTGTCATGATGTATCTTTATTATTTAACCTGTGGTTTATCTACAGCGAACTCCCACCAACGCTCCGGCAAAGAGACATTCAAGCTACGTGTCGGCATCTTCTTGCCGGGCCACTCGACAAGTCAGTTTGAAAGCAACAGTCAGTTTGATAGTCACTTCGATAGAAAAGATAGCGGCGTGTGATACAACCATGTTAGCGACTGAGTTGAAGAAATTAAAGAAAAATGAACTAATCGACATAATTGTGACGTTAAAAGTACCAGTGAATGTTGGTAACCCACAAGTGATTGCCTGTATAAATAAACTTGCTGGATTTATAAAAAGCAAGAGCGACAATAATTCTTATGATTTGGTAGATAACATAACCTATTCTCACTGTGACACATTATCAGACAGGACTATTACCATTTAAAAGGAACTTGACGCTGTAAGTAAACTTACATATCATCTAGAAAAAAGGTGCCAGCCGTAGTCCGTTTGAAGAGGCTTACTCTTCGGACACTGGAACTAATTCAAACTATGGGTGTATATTACCTGAAGCCAAATTTAACTTAATATCAAACATCATATATTTAAAACAACAATATGTACAATCTTTTGTAACTACATTTATTTTAAAGGGTTTTTACCCAAATATTTTGGTGGCTCAGGCATGTCAACCTAGTGTTTTTTTTTTTAAACCTGATGATGGAATTGTCATTCCGAAAACGTTCGTGTTTTTTTATGTAGCCCTTTTAAGGGTTTTTTAAATATACCAAATTACAAGGATTAACCGCTTTTTATCTAATTTTTCTCCTAAAACAATTAAAAGAGAATTTAGATTTACCAAAGATATATAAGGCCATCTACTAGTACTATTACGAACTCCAAAACACATTATAAGACCAATTTTAATATGGCCCAAAAAAAGAAAGAAGAACACAAACAAAACTTAATAGGCAGAGCAGCAAAAAGTGAAATGGTAATTACTCAGAAAAAGCCTGACGTAAATAAAGAAGTGAATTCCCAAACAATATCAAAAACAGATATTTCGAAAGGATATACACTGAGTTTATTTAAAATAATTTCATATAAATATAATGCCGGATTTATACAATTATCTGTTCAAAAATTGTAATAAAGTGTAATAAACAATTGAAAAAGTCCATCTACGGGACGAGGAGTGACCGTTATAAAACATTTAAACATTTTCAATTTTAATAATTTCTATAACAATAAAAATGCTACATTTTTCCGATCTTGCTGTATGGCGTGGAGGCCTGGACGCTGACGGAGACGCTAACGAGAAAACTAGAAGCATTCGAAATGTGGGTGTACCGACGCATTCTTTGTATATCCTGGACCTAACATGTCACCAACATAGAGGTACTCCAAAGAATCGAAAAGGAGAAAGAAATCGTGAATACAATTAAACAAAGAAAGCTTGAATATCTAGGCCACATATTGAGACACGATAAGTACCGTCTGCTACAATTGATTGTCCAGGGAAAAATAGACAGTAAGCGAGGGCCAGGCAGGAGAAGACACTCGTGGCACCAAAATGTGCGGAAGTGGTTCGGGCTCACATCGGTCGAACTATTCAGAAGCGCCGCAAACAAGATCAAAATTGCCATGTTAATAGCCAACGTTCGCAACGGACAGGGCACTTGAAGAAGAAGAAGAAGAAGATAACAATAATAAATAAATAATAAAATTACTTTATTTTAAACATATTATTTACCTATTAAAAATATATAAAACATAGTATGAATTTTTGCGCTAATCTATTTATCGTACCGCTCACTGTACCTTATTTTTTTGTTATAATTTAGGATACCAAATGTATGCCCTAAACCTCGAATTACTTTTGGACTAAATAAATATCGTAAATTACGTCATCTTCACCATTCTTTTTCTTAGAAATAAAATCTGTTTGTCTCTGGAATATATTTATGTGTGTGCCATATTTCTTAAGTATGAAAACAAAACAAAAATCAGTATTTTTCTTAGTTCAATATATTCGTTTCGAGCCACATCAGATAAGCATCAAAATAAATCCTACGTGAAAAACTGATAAGTAATGAAGTTGAGGCAATGTTCCACATTTTGTGTTTCTAAACGCAGTGTGACAGTAATGCTGAATGACGTACAAACCAAGAAAATGATTGCCAAGTCACAGCCCGGGGATTACGCCATTTCATGCGTCGCCGCTTCGAAGTTATTCAAGGATTGTGACATTTATTGAGTTATTGTCTAAGGCAAGCCGTTTGAGGTTAGTTACTTCGATTTCCAACTGAAATTCCAGAGAAAGGGAGAGCTAATATCACGTATTTCACCTGTTGGATGTTGTGATACTGACTGTTAGCTAAAATCTAGTTCGGAATTCATTTCATACCGTCGAGAGGCAATCGGAGATAAAGGAAATTACAGAAACAGATCTCTGCGAATAAACAGTATTTCAATCAATACTACAAGATGTAAAATGCAAAATGTTTGATGATCTTTACTTGAAAACTTTTTGTTTCCGTTGCAATGCACACTAATTGACACTAGCTTCAATAAAAAAAAAATATATCACTTTGAAAATAAAAACTTAAATTAGCAATTAAATCAAAACAATTTTAAAGTAGGTTCAACTATATAATAAGATATAATAAGATACTTATCTTCGTCAGAGTGACATATTTTTGGTGTAACTTAGTTAATTTTTTTTTTACTTTATACGACTATATCGACTATACGGAAGAATACTAAAAGACCTCATATGTGAAGAGTACCATCCATACGAGTCAGAGGAACAAAGCGGCTTTAGAGCAGGTAGATCCACAATAGACAACATTTTCTGTATAACCCAAGTAATAGAAAAGAGGCTGTCAAGAGCCCAAGAGTTGCATTTGCTTATGGTAGATCTAACAAAGGCATATGACACGGTACCCATTAATAGACTATGGGAAGTACTAGAAAAAACCAGCATAAATGTATCTATCATACAGGCGCTGAAAGAACTATATAGAAACTCGACATCTAAAATTAAAATTGGAAATAGAATATCCAAAGGTTTCCTCGTCACTAAAGGAGTAAGGCAAGGATGCTGTGTATCGCCAGTATTATTTAATATATATATTGATGAAGCCCTGAGGCAGTGGAAGAAGAAGTGCAATGGAATGGGACTACCGATAGGAGATACGATACTCTATACGCTACACTATGCAGATGACCAAATTGTAATTGCACAGGACAAAGAAGATCTTGAATATATGACAAGGAAACTGATAGAGGAATACAGAAAATGGGGTCTGGAGGTAAACACCAAAAAAAACACAATATCTATGTGTAGGCAGAGAAGAAACAGAGAACCTGAACCTGGAACAGGAGACAATTACAAGCTGTAAGGAATATGTATATCTGGGAATAAAACTAACGAGCACAGGACGAACCGAAGAAAATATTAAAGACAGAATAGTAAAGGGAAGACAGGTGATAGGAGCCCTGAATTCGGTACTGTGGCAAAAAAATATAAGAACAGAAAATAAAAAACGAATTTACAACACAATATTAAAACCAGTGTTAACTTATGGAGCTGAAGTCTGGCAATTAACTAAGAAATACAAGGATAAATTACTAGCCACTGAGATGGATTTTTGGAGAAGGTCAGCAAGAAGATCTAGATTAGAACACATAAGAAACGACGACATTAGACAACAAATGGAAATAGAAAGAACAATCATAGATGACATTGAAAGACAACAGCTAGTATGGTACGGGCACGTAAGACGAATGGAGGAAAGAAGAATCCCCAAGAAAGTGTTAGAATGGACCCCCACAGAAAAACGAAAACGAGGAAGACCAGTAACCACATGGATGAAAGGCATCTCCAAGGCAATGTCGGAACGAAATTTGAGAGATGAACACTGCCATAATAGAAAAGAGTGGCGATTAGGAACGGAAAGGCGTAGAACGCTATAAAACCGGTTTAATATATATTTTTACTTTATCTGGTTTATTGTATCCATCTGTGGGATATATTTTTATTATCTTGTGTTCCGGGAAGTTAACAGGCCATGTCGAAATATTAACGTCATAATCGAACGTCATATAAACACGAACAATCTCTTTACAGATTTGACTGTGTAACACGCCTTTCCATTATCACCTATTAGACCTAATTCACAGACAATCTCCAGGCGAGATAATACGAACTCCAAAAGTACGGAGGATCAGATCTGATTAACCAACTATTAAAACTAATCCAAAAAAATAATAGAACAAAACAGAATTCCTCAAGAATGGAGATCAAGCATCCTAACACCTCTCTTCAAAAAGGGAGATAAATCGGACGCGAAAAATTACAGAAGAATTAATTTATAAAACAAAACACTAAAATTAACAACCAAAGTGATAGATAAACTAAAAATGAAATTATAATACTAGCAGAAGAACAACAATGTTTCAGGTAGGGAAGATCATGCACCGACGGTATATTTATAATGAGGTAAGTGCAAGAGAAATCATTAGAATGCAACAAAAAGGCATATTTATGTTTTGTGTACCTTAAGAAAGCATTTGACCAGGTCAAATTGAAAAACATTATCCACTTACTGTACGCAAGAGAGATACCTCTAGGAATAATTAAAACGATCGAAAATATCTACCAAAACAACACAATAAAGAGAGGGATCTTTCCTGAGCCTAAAGAGAAAAAGAAAATCAAATGGGGGAAAACCACTTACAGTAATCTGCTATGCAGACGACGCAATACTACACTCTCAAGTAAAGTTGATTTACAACGTATACTGCACCAATTCAATATAACCGTAAGAAAATTTAATAGTCAATTTAAGAAGATGTAAATTGGACCTGGAAGGTCAAATAATAGAACCATTGATGGAGTTTAAATATCTACGCATCACATTGTCTAGGTATGGAAAGCTCGAAACTAAAGTGAAGGATCAGGTGGGTAGACCAAACAGTACCGCAGGCTGTCTGAATGAAACAATGTGAAGACATTAGAATATCGGGAAAGAAACGAAAGGCAGAATTTACAAAACAGTTATCAGATCAATAATAACATACGAGGAGGAAACAAGACCTGACACAGACAGGACAAAAAGAAGCTAAAGCCAGCAGAGATGAAAACACTTAGAAAAGTTAATGATAAAAACACTATAAGATAGCTAGAAGTACAGACATATGAGGTGGATGCAAGGTGGAAAATAATGCAGAAGTACTGGGTACTTCTAGAGAGAAGAACTAGAAGAGTAGAATGGAACCATCATATAAGCCGAATTACAACAAATACAATAGTACAGACGGCAAAGTGTATCCACAGCATCTTAAGACCAAAGTATACAATCAATGCGTACTCCCTGTTCTTACTTATGGTTCCCAAACGTAGACATTTACAAAAGCAAACATGGACAAAATCATAAAAACCCAAAGAGCAATGGAAAGACAAATGTGGCACATAAGACTAATGGATAAAAATAGAAACAAGTGGATAAAAGAGAAAACAAAAGGGAGGGATGTTAGACAAGAAGCTGCAAAATTGAAATGGAGATTTGCCGGTCACAATATAAGACAAAAAGAAGACCGATGCAACAAAAGTTGGAGACCGTGGGAATATAAACGAAGCAGAGAAAGGCTCCAAATGAAATGGGTAGATGATATCAAGAAGCACGTGGGCTCTAGGTGGACGACTGTAGCGACAGACAGAGAAGAATGAAAAAGGATTGGGGAGGCCTATGCCCAAAGATAGACCGAAAAAGGCTAATTAGATAGAATAAGCACAGTAGTTGTTGCTGCAGTCAATGTACTGAAAATTTCACGCATTGTTTTACTTTTGTGCTACTGATTTCTCGAACTTTTGGATCATTAGGTTTTCCACGTGTTACTATTATATTTTTCTTGTAATAATACTAAGAGTTGGCTAAGTAATTATACTCAAATGACACGTGACAATTATTGTTGAAAATGCACTACAAAGTCGTATGTTTGATTTCAAATCCTTCTTTGCCCCAGAATTATGAAATTTAAGAACCGTAAAGAAAGCAAAAATGTTCTAATATTTAATTGTTAGCAGTTTTAGATAATTAAACAGTTAATTAAATAGTAAACAATATAAAATACATAATTTACCAGCAAAAATAATTCTCATATATCCAAAAATTGTTGGTAATTTCATATTTACAATTAAAAAAACATTAAATGAAAGAGTTTCGTTAAATTCGCAAAATAACTGCTTGTTTCAATATATACTTGTAATTGTTAGTTCTCAAATAGAAATAATAGAATTTTGCTACAAATGTCTGATAACATTTTTTGTAGGGTTACTAGTTTGCAGCGCAAAAACCCTTTCCCCCCTTTTTGAAAGGTGACAGCCGGGGAAGAACGGTGGCACCCCTTCAAACATGAACTTAAGCTTTTACTTACCCTCCCAATACAAAAAAAAAATTAAATTGCGTCCTTTACGAAATGCACGCTGGGCATAAAAATATAACATTTCAATGCATTATCAAAGAATTTTGTTTCTTATTTATTCTTGTTTCTTATTTATTGTTTTTGAAGATGAATCCAATAATAAGGGCATTTCATATTTTTTGCAGCATAATGGACTTAGTTTTTGTATCGTACATCTTAACAAATACAATAAAACCCTAAAATTAATAACTTCATCCTGAATTGTACAAAATAAAGTTATCCTAACAATAAACACTAAATCTCTTAATATTCAACTCGTGATATTCATATTATTTTAGGATATTCACTGATTCATATGTTGAGTTCTGTACGAAATTCACTTCTCCGTATTTATCTTTCACAGCCAACTTTACTGCTCATTGTCTCCATGCTAACGTCTGAAATTAAATTCATCATATTTAAAATTAGGTAGTTTAATAATGAAGCAAAGTTTATATACTACGAAAATTTGATAATATGACTCCAAGTAATTTCATTACCATATTCGCATCTCTCGAGTTTCCTCTCGAGTCTTATGAATATTCAAACTACTTATCCTAACGGTAATCACTTACTTGATAAAGTAGTCGAAACCTCTTGCCAGAATTTACTAAAAAATATTCCCGATTTTCCCTAATTCTTGTCGTATTTTGTTCTACAAGGTTTGTGATTAAGATAACTACAATTTAAACAAGGAAATGTCCATAAAATATAATTGAGTTTAAATCTACAGCACGTTTATCAAATTGTTCGACTTTTTTAGGATGAAACAATTATCCTAGTACAATATTTTCCAAATATTAGTAATTACAAACTTGGTATGAGTTGTATAATGTATAACATTTACCATTTTACTAGCAAAGCTCTATACGTTGCGTTAACAAATTGTTAGAATTTAAGTTAAGTGAAGTTTGAAGACATCCAAAGACAAGGCAGTATGTACTTTATTTCTTTTTGCCTACAGAACAATGCAAAAATTGACTGACAGTAGTTTATATATTTTTTGACATTTCTTTAAACTATCAACAATGTCACTTCATAATAGAAACACTATATGACAACATCCACTTTTTATGTTGGATATTCTAACACTCTCCCTCAACATGAAAAGTAGATAAGCTAAATAATAGACCTTAACAAAATAAACATTATTTTAAATTCAAATTCTGACAGATTAACTGCAATTTCTTTGAATTTAATGACTTGGTCAACATATCAGCCACCATTTCATTCGTATTTTCTTCTACACTTTTTATATTCTTAGATTTCACAATTTCACCGATACCACTTTTCACTTCTTCGGAGTTTTCATTCACACTAAAACATTCCGACTGATGTTGGTTCACTGATTGGGCTTTACCTTCAACAATTCGCAAGTTGCATATAACCTCAGGTTTAAATCGTACGTCGTGGCTCGGTACGATTCTTCTTTCAGATGGAATCCATATCCTAAAACCATCCCTGTCGTTCACATAACCAACTAAATAACCATGTATCGCTTTGTAATCAATGTTACTGCGAAGATTCTTGTTAACTTGAACATAACATTCAGTGCCAAATATTCCTAATTGTTTTAAACTTCCAATTGGCTTTCCATACCACAGTTCGTAGGGACATTTACTTTCAATTGATGACTTTCCTGTGCGATTCAGAATGTACACTGCAGTATTGCATGCTTCTGCCCACAATTGTTTGGACAACTTACATGTGTTTGACATGGAACGTGCACACTCTACAATGGTGCGGTTTTCAATTTCAGCAACACCATTCTGCTGAGGTGTATAGGGTGGAGTGATACAATGCTCTATACCTCTCTTCGCAAGAAGTTCAGATACTTTTTTATTGTCAAACTCTCTCCCTCCATCGCATCTCAGTTGCTTTACTACATCGCCATTCGTACTATCTTCATTTAAAAATTGTTCTAAGAAAGTACATACCTCACTTTTGTGTTTCATATCAAAAACTTTCCGAAACATACTAAAGTCATCTTTAAAACATACGTAATAACGTGCTTTTCCCAGTGATTCTATAGACATGGGCCCATTCACATCTGCATAGATTTGCTCACCAGTGACTTGTGGTCGATTGATCCTAGATTTAAATGGCAATCTATGCATTTTTCCAATTGCACATCCATCGCAAAAGCTTTTTTTGAACCCATCAATGTCTATATTCATTTTCTTCAATACCTTCTTTACATGTTGCTTATGCTGATGACCAAATCTTTCATGGTACACTTGCAACATATCTGTTGACTCTGCTAAGTTGACTTGAACGGGATTTGTCGGTTTCATAACCTGTATATCAAGTGCATACAGGACATTACAGAAGTACCCAGTCATTACAGGTTCACAAGTGTTTTTATCATATATATTTACACCTTTTCCATCAAGTACTGTAATAAAACCCCTTTGTGCAGCAGCTTTCACAAAAAATAAATGAGCACTTGCTTCAGGAACATAAAAAACATTCTTCAATTCAGCACCTTTCCATTTATTATTCAGATGCGTTTGAATTTTCACTGTTCCTTGTTCATGGGCTAACATACATACATCCTTCACACCAAGTGATATACTTTCTGGTTCAGAAAATTCTGTATAAGATGAGAAATACTGCTTATCTGTAGTGATAAGATTTGTGGCTCCACTGTCACAATACCATTTTCCAGCTTCAATACAATTGTTAGATGAGGCACTTAAAACAACAGATAAAAAAGCAGTATCATTACTTTTATTCTTACCTACATTCTCAGCTGATTTTTTCAACGGACACTCTTTCGCCCAATGGCCTAATTTCTTGCATTTATGACATGGAAATTTTTCTTTTGCACGATGTGCAAAATTCTTTGACTTCATAGTTTGGTTCTGATTGTATTTTCCTGTCGGGCTATTGCGTGCAACAAACGCAAAAGATTCTACAGTACTTTGATCACGTAATTCAATGGTACACAATTTCTCAATCAGAAAATTCAAAGTTTGATTCTTTAATGTTATCATGTCCCACAAATCTTTGAAATTATCAAAGTCCTTACCCAAAGTTGATAAGATCCGACCATTTAACATTCTTTCGGATAAAACATTTTCATTATGCTTCTGCCGTTCATCATTCAAATCTACAAACAGTTTCTGCAACTTCGCAACATGTGTACTAATATATTCTTTTTCATCACGTTAAACTCTAAAAAAGGCTTCAATTAACATATTTAACCGCTGCGTACTGCTACGTTCAAATCTCGCACGCAATTTGCCCCATATTTCACTAGCGTGAGTACACGTCAACACGAGCTCGGCAACAGTTTTTCCTAGCGTACCTGTTAACAAACTTGCCGCTTTCGCATCATCTTTTAACCATTGCTGACGCTTCTGTATTTCCACTGAAGTTGAATCTTCACTAACCTCAGGACACTTACACATACCGTTTACAATGTCTTTAAGTGCATACGAACGTAATAACATCGAAACGTGCCATTTCCACTTTGCCTAGTCTTCAGGACCCTCGAGTTTGTCAACTTGAATTTTATAATCGTTATTGCTGGTCGCCATATTTTATTCACCGATAATCACAATAAACAAAACTGAACGAAGTACGAACCTAACTTGTTCACAGTTCACATGTGGACTGGGCCCATAACCTGTTATAATTTAAGTTAGGTGAAGTTTGAAGACATCCAAAGACTAGGCAGTATGTACTTTATTTCTTTTTGCCTACAAAACAATACAAAAATTGACTGACAGTAGTTTATATATTTTTTGACATTTCTTTAAACTATCAACAATGTCACTTCATAATAGACACACTATACGACAACATCCACTTTTTATGTTGGATATTCTAACGTTCGACTTTTTTAGGATGAAACAATTATCCTAGTACAATATTTTCCAAATATTAGAAATTACAAACTTGGTATGAGTTGTATAACATTTACCATTTTACTAGCAAAGCTCTATACTTTGCGTTAACAAATATTGTAAGCTAATAATGTGATTTAACCGGAAAATAACCGTCATATTGTTTTATTTTTAAAAACTTTTAGTTTTTTTTATCCAACTTACCCATGAACTGCGTTGCTTTATTTGCAACAAATGATAAGCACATGCTATATTGAAATAATTTTAATATTACTGTAGTTGCCGCTAACGGAAAAGTTTTTATTGAACATTATTAACATAATGATATGATAGTATGACAACTAAATAACTAAAATACTAAAACTAAATAACTAAAACTGATACTATAACAAATACAATAAATATTATGTAAATTATAACGATATTATTTATAATGCAAGTACTATATTCGTTGGGAGTAGTATGCCATAATTAAGTTTAAAATAAGTTTTCTTTTTGACGTTTTGATTTCAACTTCAAAAATCGTTCTCAAAATACGAACATTAATAATTTTAATTATTAATGCTTGTATTTTGTAATTCTTCAACTTATAAAGACATGTTAAATGTCTATTTTTGACTCAGTTACCACACCGTGTTATTTCTTTACGTTATTAATCATTCTATGAAGCTCTTGCGCACTATCTGCCAGCAACAATGGATCATCTGCATATCTAGTATTGTTTATAAGTTGGTCATTTACACCAATCCCATCTTCTGATTCTTCCAAGGCCTCTCTAAAGATATTTTCAGAGTATATGTTAAATAATGCCGGTGACAATATGCAACCCTGTCTAACTCATTTTTCGACTCTGAAGATCTTGGACAGTTTTTTTTTAATCGTACGGTTGTTTTTGTTAAAAATTTAAGTTTAAAATCAGTCTTATATCCGTACCATCAAGTCCTGATGTTCTTAGGATACCAATTAGTTTCCCATGTGGGAATTTATTCAATCCCTTCTCGAAATTAATGAAACACGCATACACATCGCAGTTGACATCCCTGGCTCTCTGTATGAGAACTTGTAAACTAAAAAGTGCTTCCCTCGTTTCGAGTACTGCTCTGAATCCAAATTGAACTTCACTTAAGTGTTCTTCTAATTTGGTGTATATGCGCGAGTCAATGATAGTAAAAAGTACTTTAAGTACATGGCTCATCAAACTAATTAATCTATGTTCTTCACATTTTCTAGCGTTTGGTTTTTTTAGGAAGTGGAATGAGTATTGATAGTAGCCAGTCTTTTGGTCAGTAACCAGTCTCGTAGATGTTGAATAGTTTCGTAAGAGCTGTGATTTAGTGTGCCTCTAATAGCTTTAAAATTTCACTATGCACCTCATCAGGTCCTAGTGATTATCCATCTTTACTTCGCCTAATGACCATAGCTACTTCTTTTTGGGCCGTATGGACTGTTTACTTCAGTCGGACTGCGTACTGCGTCTTCGAATAATGGTTGCATATTATATTATTTCCGTCTTTATTTAACTATGCCTGTATTGCATTGTTTTCCGGTATTCTGTCCCTCTTTAATTTCTTCGTTCGTATGGAAATCGTCATGTTTGCATTATATTGTTTCAACTTTCGTACATTTATTTGTCAGTCATGCTTCTTTTGCTCCTTTTATCCGCTTTAGTATACTCTTATGCAACTTTTTGTATTCGTTGTCATTTCTACCTCTTAATGTTTTTCGGCCTTCCATGATCTGTAATATTTTATCTGTCGTCCATTCTCGCTGTTTTTTTCTTTTTAATTTTAGATATTCATGCGCAATTGTGGTAATAGATGTCTTCATATTGTTCCACTGTTCTTCTATGCCTCTAGTTGTGTCTTCAACTACTTTCGTAAAATTCTTATTAATCTGTTTTTACTTTTTTCTGCGTGACATTTTCTTTTAGTAATCTTATATCTATTTTGGGCCTCTTCTTATTCTTGTAGTTCCTTCTTCTATCGGCGGTTGGCTATCATCACAACTATCCATACCTTATTGGCGGCTGCTTTAAAAAGATCTACTGACCTGCAACTATACCATTCTCTTAGGTTTCTCAGCCAGTAAATTCTTCGTCTTCCTATGGATATTTTACCCTTGATTTTACCTTGCATTATGAACCTTAATATCTCATATTTCGCACCTCTGGCAATGTGGCCTAAATATGCCATCTTTCTTATATTGATGTCCTTTATGGCAACCCTTTTGTAGCCTTATTAACACTTCTGCATTTGTAACTCGTCGTTAACTATAAATTCTTCATAATCTTTGTTTTTACTTTTTTCTGGGTGACATTTTCTTTTAGTAGTCTTATATCTATCTTGGCTTCATTTCCTTATAAACTCTTTTGAGTTGTATGTTAATATTTGCAACCAATATACTATGATCTAAGAAGACATCTGCGCCTCTATATGTTTTTGTTTAGGTGATAGAATTTTTAAACTCTTTGTTTATGTTGATAAAATCAATTTAGTTTGTGATCATTTCCCTGGGGTACTACCGGATGCTTTCCATGTATAAAGTCTTCTTAGATGTAATTTATAAAATGTATTCATTACATTCATATCCGTCTCTTGTCAGAATTGGATTAGTCTTTCTCCTTTTTAGTTTCTTATGCCAAGACCATAATTGACCCCACGATATTATCGACTGTACCTTGTCCTATTTTGACATTCAAATCGTCCATGATAATACTAAGTTCTTGTTTTTTGATCAGTTTTAGAGACTCTTCTAGAGTTTGGTAGAAATGTTCTTCTTCAGTGAATTCTAATGTCGGTGCGTAGACCTGAATGATGTTTATATAGAAGAACTTGAGTTAATTTTCAATAGCACAACTTTGTCTGATATGGGCGTAAATCCTATTACTGCTTTAGCTTTTTCCCTTTTTACCATGATCGCTACACGGTTTCTGTTTCTTGTTGTGTCATCTCCAGAATAATAAATATGATGTTAATCTATAATTCTTATTCCAGAATTTGGCCATCAAACTTCACTGCATCGTAAAATATCTATGTTTAGGCGAGTCATTTTTTAAAGAGTATTTGCTGCTTTGCCTGCTGGGTACATGCTTCGAATGTTCATGTAGCGATCCTTTTAACTTTTGGGACATTATTGGCTGATCGGGGGATTCTTAGCTCCCTCTTCCCACTAAAGAGGTGCCCCTGACTAAGGGCCGTTTGTTTTGAATTTTTAGCCAGTGTGGTGTCCTAAGGATATCCTTACGGATCTTTAATATGATAGTCATCTCCTGGATTTCCACCTCTCAATGCCGTTGGCTATTTTATCTCTTCTGCCTTTGCAATCAATTTGTTAGCTTCGGGGCAATGAAGTGCCCTACCACATGTCAGTTCTTCCACCCATAGCTGTTGACCTATAAATGAGGGATTACTTTTACCGGCAATCGTTCAGTCACTTCGCAGGATCACAACCGGTTAAATCATAATTACCGCCTTTGATTCTTCAGTATCAGACCGGTAAATTTTAAAAATTTTAAAATACTTTTGCTTTATTGGTTGCTTTACCCTGAGAATATATTACTGTCCTATTCTCCAGGTATGTCCTTATCCATCTGCATATTACCGCAGGTAGTATGCAGATATGTAAATAATAATACACATTATTAAATAACCTTCTATATCTAAAAAAGCGGCCAATGCTATCTATTTTTATTGTATTGACTTTGAGATAAGCCTACTTAGATCATCCAACGTAGATTTACCAGATTTGTGTGCATATTGACGATTGCTTAGAGCATTATCGTTTAGCACTTCGTCTCTAATGTACCTATCGAAGATTCTTTTTAGCGCTTTTAATTAAAAATAAGATAGGCTTATCGGTTTATATGACTTTAGGGGTAGGTCTGATACTAAACCTACCTTATAAAAGTATATGACTTGAAACTTTTACCATATTTTCGGTACGACCCCCCCATGCTAAACTGACTTTTGAGGAGCTTGCATAGCATAGCTTGCAATCTTATATGCAACAGTATTGGATATATGCCATCTGTCCCTGGAGACTTACATGGCCAAAACTTATTTATAGTACATCCAATTTTGTTTGATCTTGTGAATGCTATTTCTTAATATGTAGACATTGGCCTAAGCAGCCTTCGGTCTATGTTGGTTTGCTTATCTGCATGATCCAAAATTCTTGAGCCCAAAAAGACTTTTCCCTTTGATGTCCGTAAATTTGCCATAAGCTTTCTTTATTTAACCTACTTCTTAAATTGTAGCACTATCCTTTGCCAGCATGCCAGCCATCTCCTCTCAAAACTTTCTTCATAAATTCCTTTTAGCTTTACGAATTTCTTTATCGTGTAGCGTTAGCTTATACCTGTAGGCATGTAGTCTTGGATACTTTTGGCTTTTTATTAAATAGGCTTCGAATAGTTTTCCTGCTAAGTCGCCATAATAGCCTTAATATACTGATTGGATGTAGTAGCACTTTTGGTTTTTACAAATGTAAGGCCGTTGGCTTTAAGATTTAACCCCCTAAATTCTTGCGTGATTACATAACGCACGCGTATTGTACCCTATGTACCCAGTGGTTACGCTGTAAACTGTAAAAGCCACCGGGAACACGAGAGTAGGGGGCAGGAGAGTGGGGCAGAAGCTGACTTCTGATTCTAGAACCCCTAACTCTTTTGACGCAAGTGGACATTATGTAGACTTTTATTACAGTATAAACATCAGCAACCCATACTGCCTTTAATATCTTTACCATCCTTATAAACCACTCGTGAATACTCAAGTGAACGTACTTAATGATTTTCATTTATCAATTAATTTTCTTAATAACGTGTGATGTATGCCGGTGGTAAAAGACATTTCTACTGCCATATGACCTAAAACATGAAATAAATTTGCAAATGTTTTGTGCTTGGATTGCATTCTATAGCATTAAGGGTAACCCATCTCAAAATAAACTTTAAGTGTTTAAAATTGTGAGAAAAATTTTCTCTAGCATATAGATCCCTTATACTTAAACTTGTATTTATAAAGTTTTTGTGTACAAAGTTAGTATTATTTTCAGAAGCCCCTGAATCGCCGAGAAGTTGTCTTGTTAGAAACGCGACACATGGAGAGGGCCTGGAGGTGTCGTGTATCGCCGGCAAAGATGGCGGATTACACCAAAGTTTCATCCTCGAAGTTTCCGACATTTCTGTACCTTCGAATCCTCCAGGTGTTACCACGCTTAGCGATCAAGGTTAGTATTGTTTACTTAAGGGTTGATTTAGAGATTTGTATGTGCTTGAATAATATACAAAATAATTTTAATTGGAGTTGTCACGTAGAAACCAAAGTTTACAAACAAGAAGTAAAGTTACTAACAAAGTGTGCGTCCAATGCGAATAAATTCTAATCCAGAAAAAAAAATAACAGATATTACGCTCTATATAATTATTGCTGTCATAGCATAATAATTATTCTTGTATTATTTTTTAATACGATTTCTACTTTTTTTATTTCAATAATAAAATATGACCATTAATAAATGAAATTAATGAGTTACTAAAGCTGCATATTCAACTCATTTATTTTGTCACTTTGGTTACTCTCATATAATTGGATGGTCTTATGCCAGAGTGAACCAAAAGCCGAAATTGAAAGTTTTCGGTACGGCAGTTTGAAATATACAGGTGTTATAAAATATACACAATATATAAAAATCTTGTTTGAAGTGTAAAAGGTCTTTCTTTCTTTATCGTGTCCGGACATGTCATCCAGTATCGGGCTACGTCGGTTCCATCTTTGTTGGCGAGACATAAATCTTCAAGGGTACATCAATGAGGACAGTTTCTGCATGTAAGAAGATGCTCCGTATTCTGTGTTTCTCCACAGTCACAGTTCACATCATCTTGTTCTATTTTTCTCCATTTTGCCATGTTTAATTTTACTGTAGCAACCCCCGTTCTGATCCTATTCAAGGTTTTCCACGTCTTAAAGTCTAGAGTCTAGCCGGTCCATTGAAACTGGGGAAGTGGAAAATACTCAGGCGGTTTATCCTGCACTGTTCCAAGAAAGATTTTCTTAGATTTTAGTCGCTTTCGTGGTGTTTGAGCTTTGTATAGGGCATGCCGATCGTCCGCGATCTGTTTAATTTTCTCTACGTGTGCTGCTGCATCTCTGCGTGTTGAGGGTTCTGCAAAACTTGCTTCTCTAGATAGATTTGAAAGTGGCGTTGGTATCATGCACCCCGTTACTATACTGTATGTCTCATTTAGCGCAGTATCAACTTGTTGGGTGTGGGCAGATCTGCTCCAAACAGGGCACGCATATTCAGCAGTTAAGAAACACAGTGCCGGTGTCGCTGTTCTTAAAACGCCAGGACGTTCGCCCCATTTACTTCTGGTTAGCTTTCTGAGCATGCTGTTTCTAGTTGTTACTTTTCCTCTTGTTTTTATGCAATGTTTTCTGTAGGTGAGGGACCGGTCCAGAGATACTTCAAGATATATAGGTTGGTTTGTGTGTTCTAATGTATTACCATACAATACAATTTGGAGTTTTCGCTTGGCTTCCTTTGTGCGAAGGAGGAAAGCGCAGACTTGGGTTTTAGAGGGATTGGGTCTTAGAGAATTCTGCAGGTAGTACGTTGTCATTGTTTTTAAGGCAGTTTCAAGTTTTTCCTCCACTTCTTAAAAACTATTTTCTTGAGCACATATTACCAGAGTCAGCATAGAGGAAGTGCTTGGTTTCGGTCGGAGTAGGTTGGTCGTTTGTGTATATATTAAAGAGCATGGGTGCTAAAACAATTCCCTATGTGAGGCCGTTTTTTTGAACTCTCCACCTACTTACTTTAGTCTCCAGCATAACGAAGAAACGTCTGTTTTGCAGTAAGGAATATACGACCTTTCCCAGATGATGGTCATTGAGAGTGTCGTATAATTTGCGGAGCAATGTTTTGTGCCTTAACGGTGTCATAGGCTGCTGTCAGATCTACAAAAGCAGCCCCTGTTTTAAGTTTTTCTTCAAAGCCCTCTTCAATGTGTTCTGTTAATGCGAGGACTTGACCGGTGCAAGATTTTCCAGGTCTGAATCCTCCTTGTTGTGGGATTAGGTGCTTGTCGACATTTTTTTCTATTCTGGCGAGTATGAGTCTCTCGTATAGTTTAAAAAAGTGACACAATAGCGAAATAGATCTGTAGCTACTAAGGTTTTTAGGATCCTTTCCTGGTTTTAACCATGCTATTACTTTAGATTTCCTCCATGATTTTGGAATTTTGCAGGTTTTGCAGTACGTGTTATAAAATTTCAAGATCCAGTTTTTGTTCCTTGGCCTAAATGCTTTATTTGTTTACTGCATATATCATCCACACCAGCAGCTTTCCCATTTTTTAACCTGTTCAGACCGCCGTGGAGTTCTTTTAGTGTAAAAGTAGTTCCTAGGTGGTTTGTCTCCAATATTCTCCTAGTGTTTGGGTCCTTATATCGGTTAGTAGTTCTTCCATTCGTAAGGAATTGAGCAGCTACTTGGTTTGCTGTAACCTTGCAAGGTAATTTAGGTTCTTTTGGATCACCGCCGAGTTTTTTTTATAAGGTTCCATGCTATTTTGCTACTATGTATCATGTTCATTTTTTCCAGGGTCTCAATCCACTTTTCCTGTCTGGCTTGACTTAGCTGTTGAAGTAGTACTGCTTCGCAGTCAACCGTTTCCTGGCTAAAAGGGTCAGTGGAATAGAGGGTTTCGTATGTTCTCATTAGGTCTTTGGACTCGCTGGACATTCCGGGAACATATTGTTGTCTACATCCTTTAGGGATAGTTTTTCTAGACACATTTTTGAGTACCTACTTTTACGAATTTTTCGTAGTTCTCTACTTTTGGTTCAAGGCGTAGTAGTTCAAAATCTAGCATGTCTGCATACTTTTGCCAGTTTGCCTTTTTGAAATTAAATCTCCTTCTTAATGGAATAGTTTGTGGTCTGACAGTTGGGAAGATATTTAAACCAATTATTCTATGCTGAGTTTTTGGTATGGGGCCATATACTACTTTGGTACATCGGTCTTCGAGGTTGTTGCTTGAAAAACAGATATCCGGGTTAAATCCTCTTTTCCAAACTTCCAAACTTTGCTATAAAAAGATGGTGGAAGTTTAGGATCATGGATTAACGTGAGGTCACTCGTTTCGGCCCATGCTTTTACTGCGTCTTCATTTGCGTCCAAATCTGCATAGCCCCACAGTAAACTGTAACTGTTAAAGTCTCCCAGTACAAGCTGATTGGTTTATGATTGAAAATTAGTTGAGGGTGAAAATATAAAAGGCTGATTTGGAGGCTGGTATACCGAGGTTATTGTGCATTTTCCGATCTCAATCTTTATTATCTCTATACCGTGTACATTTGTTGTTTCCACAGATGAGACTATGGTTTGAGTTCTCACAAATACCGCGCTCCCATGCTTATTTTGTGGTATCTCCGCAATCAGTTTTATACCAGACTTTCCAGGGGACGCCGTCAATAGTGTTTACTTTGCAGTTGATGTGGTACTATTGATCTCGTGGAGGCTACTTTCTGTTCCCCCAGTATAAAAGGTTCTAAGGCGCATTCAAGAAAACATTTGTTTAATCTTTTCACTAGCAACACATGATTTTGTCTCCTTTTAAGACTCTTTTATCAGTGTCTGCAGTACATGGTGCACTTTGGCAAACTTTTTAGTATTTAGTTTTGTGTTTGGCATGAGAAATATAAATAAATCGTTCTTTTTATTTGTAATCACGTTTATTAATACATCATTAAAATTGAACTAACAATACAAAAATAAAAAATCATGTCATCTTCCAGTACTTCACTTTATTTAACTTTATTGTAAAATTTGTGATGGCATGGTGGTACGTTTTGCAAACGTGATCTGATATAATTAATTTTTGCTTAACTGAATTTTCGTCCTTCAGATTAAACACTGTTTAAGTTTAAACAAGCTAGGTTTACAGGTCGGCCTTTCAATCTCTTATTTAGATTTATTGAATAAAATTGTGTTTCTTCTATAATGTGTTTATTTTAATTCCATAACTCCTGGATGGTCTTGAGTAAATTTTATTTGATTTATTTTTTGTCATTTTTGCCATTTACCAAATTTTGTTTTATTGCATCCATACTCATGACCTGAAATCCTTTTTTTATGCAAATACTTTAAATTTGTTCCTATTAACTTTTAAGTATGAAATTATGTTATGCCGTTGTGTAGGTACATAAATTTCATGATGATATTTTACCGTTTGTTTCTATATCACCAACATCGTTATGATTTTGTATATATGAATGTCCTGACTCAGCAAACTTATAAACTGCTTCCTAGATTTTAATTGGGACACTGTACTGTGTACATCCATAACACGGCAATATTAATATTGTGGTTTTGGCCGCCACATAAGTCGGACCAAGCAATTAATATGTCCTTGTGATCATGAGTATTTAAAATTCATAAATTTTATGAATTTTAAAATATGTGATCCTTCTTCTAAAAATTCCTTGAGGCAGTGCTCTCATCCCAAACATGCATTGTCCCGACATCATTTTTAAAATTATGTATAATAAGATTGTAGCATTGCCTCTTATAGTAAACAACTCCTGTGGTTAGTTTAGGAAAAAGCATTACTTTCTAAAGATCAAAACTAATTACTGTAGCTTTCCCTTTTTTACTAATCTTTACGTCTTCATTTAGTTCTGAGCGAGCTAACTGTACTTTTCTGTGCTGTAGTTTCTGTTTTACTTTCTTAGCCCTTAACGTTGCTTTATCTTTGTTTTCCTCAGCTGTCTTTATTTCAATGTTCAACCTGTTATATGTTTGATAGGTATATTTTTGTGGAGGTTTAACACTAAGATTAAAATTACGTCTAAACACTTTTTCATAAAGCGATTTGCTTGGAATTTTGTCGACATTTTTCTCTCTTACACTATCAATGTAGAGTCTCTACATTAGTGACAAACTTAAATTACAATTCAAGTATTATTTTTGGGATTTAGTTCTACAGTAATGACTTACTATGGTAGGGAAACTTTGTATGCGATTTTTGATTGAATCCATTGTGGATGGTGAAGTTTTTTTATGAGGCATTTTTTTCGCTCTAAGATCACTTAAATTTCCCATTTTTTTTAAGTAAAGCGCGATGTAATCTACTACAATTGACGTATAATATTTCCATAAACATTTTCTTGCATACTTTTATATCTCCGTTTTCAAAAAGGATATAAAATTCACGATTTCCTGTTTTTTTTTAATATTAGTGTTTTAACGAGGTATTATTATTGTTCTACATTTTACAGCACCACTTATTGTGCTTATTTAGGTTTCCCAAGACTGTGACTCGTTATAAAACAAATTAAAAAAAAATCTTTTTGCTGTACTGTAAGCTTATTTTAGCATTGCCATCATTTTCCAATTACAGGAATAGTCATTGAAAGATTTAGAGTTTACGACAGTATCTAAAGTATTGGCATATTCTTTATCAGCTACCCTTTTTTGCTTGCGAATATTTTTTTTACTTCATAGGATTAGATTTTATTTTCTTGTTTTGAGGCTCTTCCTGATCTCCGTTATTTCCTTCATCTGCAAAATACCAAATTCTTAATATTTTATATACGTAAATATTTACAAGTAACATTATTTTTATGTTATAATACATAAAAAATAGTTTCAAATACACATTCACAATGCATAAGATAGAGAATTTGCATTTTCTTTTGCCAAAGTGAACTATGACTAAACTAGTTGCCAAAAGAAACATTTAAAAACGTAACCATACTTTTATATTGAAGTCTCATGGTAATAAATAGGGACTGGACTTACCCTATTATTATCTTACCTGATTCTGTAATATCCGAAACAGAACTTGGATGGTAATCATCTGAAGACCCACTACTAAAATCAGCAAGTTCATGTTCACTAGAATTTCTATCAACAATGTTATGACAATGTCAACTATATGCACGGCAAGTCATCTTGGAATGGATGATGGTTCACTATGGCATAGGACAACCAGTATTACCAACCTTGTGCTAAATATAATTTATTAGTTTCCAGCTGATGTTTTGGTTAATTCACATAATTCATTTTGACATAAGTTCAAAAAAAAAAGTTTGCGTAATACTCATAATGAAAAAGTAAAAACGAAGAAAATGTATATAGTTCACTCTGGCATGAGACCTTCCAATTTTTATTTACGTTAATTAAATTAACTTATATTATATAGCTGCAAGAAAACAATGAACAAACAAACATTAGAAAAATTACCAGATTTCTAACAATGTACAAAACAACAAAATATTTTAATCAACGAAAATGTTTTTTTTTTATTATATATACATCAGTTGTGTTGGCAATGTGGTACAAATATACCCATGAAGACATCATAACTTATCTGATTTCCTATTTTTTGCCAATATCATACTTTTGGTTTTACCGGAAATACCGTTGACTTATTTAATTTAAACGGGACACTCTATAAATTTTTGCATATTTTAAAGCAAATTGTTGTTTCCAGTTTACTCTTACCGAACTGTGTAAAAAAATATTTAAACAGGAAATAAGCCAGATTCTTTAATCTTCTTCTTGTAGCACTACAACCCAGGGTGGGTCTGGGCTGACTGTAGTACTTGATTTTATCTCACACGGTCGTCGATGACAGTTAAGCCAGTGGATAGGCACATTATTGACATTATTTATAAATCTGACCATATGCGTTATCTGTGCATTGGTGGACGTTCTAAGGGCCTTTTTATATTAGAGATTTCTTACAGATTAACTTGGAAAGGCGTTTATTAGGAAGCCTATTGGTATGGACAGCCCATCTTAAACGTTGGTTCTCATTCGGTATCTGTTAGTATTCGTGTCGTGATAGGGTTCGAGTATGCTTTTGATCCTTCTTTTCTCTTAAAAATCTAAGTTTGCTTAGAATTGCTCTTATTAGTTTCCGCGTTTCATACCCATACATCTTTTCAATACTTTTCCAGGTATTAGTTCACATTATTCAACAATTACCTCTTTGTCTTAAATTCCGAAAGTATATTTTTTGCTTAATATAAAACACGTAATTTTAAATAACCCAAAAAATAAGTCGAACGGTTTGAGGTCAGGAGAACAAACAGGCCACTCTATGTATCCTCGACTCTATGTATTCTCGACAATTCCCATAAAAACATTGATCATTTTAAATGCCTTTGTAAATTCAATGAAGATTCTTATTTGGCTAGTACCTCAAGTTCTACCGATAAAATGCTTTATTTTTAACAAAGAGTTGCTTTAACAGAAAGCACTACATTGGCAACCAATGTTCGCCATCAACAAAAATGACAATCATTCTTTCGTAAAATTTTATTTGTTTGACAGTTCTTGAAGGAATTGAATCTTATAAGGATTATGCTTTTTAATTCTCCATATATTCCTTACAGAATGTCATAGTATATCATAGTTTAGTACCAAGTTGGTTGTATAAGTTTGAGGTGGTGTAGGTTGATTTTTATATTGAAATGTTTAGTCTAATAACTTTGTTAGTTACGGTCTTGTGGTTGACGATGTTCCAGGCTTTGGAAATTTTTTGATTATCCCAGTTACACTAAAATATTGCATTGTTTTGCTAACCGTTAAACGTGTTAATCTACAACTTATTACTGTAAATTTTGATTTAATAGTGGAGATAGTACAAGTTTATTCTTTTTACATTGTTTTAATACCAAAAAGTGGAATATTAGACGGTACTGGCACAGAATAATGATACAATCATAATTCCCACTCTGATTTTTAAGATAAGTAGGCACATCTTGTTCGCGCAGATGAAATCAGCAATATTGTTCAGTGAAATTTTATCTGGTGTGCATTAAAACGTTCAGTGGTAGCGTGATTAACAGTGAATTGTGATCGCAAAATTGAACAGCAAACATTGAAATGCAAAAAGCACGGTAGTGTATTATATTATTTGGGTAACAGCACAGAAAACCCTTATCACAAACATTGTGTAGTTATAGTAGTAACATCGGAACTGAGTAAATATGTGACCTATATGTCCTACTTTGTATCAGTCTCGGATAGAATAATTTTTTATTAAATAAATACTTAACCATTTTAAAACCAATATATTTAAATATATGCACCGACTGCAGATAAGCAATATGACGATAAAGTCGAAAAGCTCTATAATCAAATCCTGCACATTATAAAGAAGCTTAAAAAACATGAAATTTTATATATTATATATTTTAATGCAAAAATTAGGGAAGGTCGACGAGGTCTAACTCTAGGTTTTTATTATGGTGTTGGATAACCTAACAATCAAGGAAATTGATTGATTGTATGAATTTTGTAAAGATTACGACATGGTTATTGCAAATACCTAATAGAAACTTCCTAAGCGACGACTACATGCTTGGAAAGCTCCATTTGATGATGGTAGCAGTCCGTTTTATTAATTAAAATTAACTCAGTAGTAAATTTGTTAACCCTTTTTGATACAAAAAAACATAAGTATTCTAATTTTACAATTAATTAAAATAACTTTATTATAGGAGGAGAATATATGCCTCATAAATTGCACGACACCGTCGCTGTTTTCTGATAATACTTCAAATATCATTTAATCTGAATGTTATTTGGAAAAACTTACGACCTAAATAATTCCAGAGATAAAATCTTTGAGAAAAAACTATCAAAAAATCTACATATGTTGGGAGACCTAGGGTTAATTAAGTAGACAAAGCGATTTAAAAACAAAAAACAATAATAAACTTCATGTTATTAACTAACAACTTCATATTAACCCTTAACTACATACATTCCATTATTACCACGTATTAACAGAGCCCCGTTATTTTTTAACGGTCATTATAGAATAGAGTTAAATTTAAAGTTAATAAAACAAATGCATTATGTATGTTTATGTAGTGTCTAGATATTGGAAAACTGGTAAACGGAGTAATTTTTATAATAAAGTACAATATTTTTTAAGTATAATCTATTAAAGGATAATTTTGGTAACATGTTTCGTCTATTGAAACAAACATCCATAAATCCTATGAACAAAAATTTAGATTTTTTTAAACAAACAAACCTAATACAGAATCATAAAAAAAACATAAAATATTAGGTATTTACAATAATCTATACATCCATGAGAAAATAATGTACAAGAAGTAAAAATGTAAAAAAATTAAGTGGCTCATACCTTGCAATCTCTTGCTGTGCAATGCAAACATATCGGAGTCTTGCACATTATGCAATTATAACTAGTTTTACTTTCTTCAGTAATTAGGTATCATGGTCTGTTGGTAAACACCCTGCATCTGAGTCCACATCACTTGCGCCAAAATCAATTTCCATTTTTTGCAAAATTTCCTAAATCTTTTACCACCAAATACCACCCGTTGAAGGTCCAGGATGACTTCCAGAGTCCATTTCTTTACTCGTGTCTTACAAACAAAAAAAATATTATAAACAGGTCACATTTTACACATATAAGACTTATAAAAAATGCTTGCTTAAAAACAGACCTCCGGTAAATTTTACCGGTTAAGATTTTTGATGTGCGCTATGACAGAAAATATTTACAATACACGCCGATCGCTTTGATTAGCACTATTATACAAACTGCCCGAGAGGTACTGAGACACACGAAATTGTAAGTCATGCGGATATTACGAAATCCGCGTTTTGGTACCACTCACCGATACGAAATACCGGATCTCTATAGTTAAGGGTTAAAAATATTTTTTCATCAAACTTGACAACCATAATATTTTCAAAATATACTCAATCCCATAAATACACTACTGCATCCCGTTTGTAGTGATGTACTAAAGTGTGTATAGCTTACCGCTTAATAATAATAACTATAAAAATGCTTGCTGAGTTGTAGTTGATATAGTTGCTCTTTTATAGGTGATCTACCTCCACCAAAATATCGTGTTCTAGGGGAACGGCCAGTCTTCCGTCTTCACAGCCTCCAACCGGGAAAGGATTACCAAGTGGCGGTTTATGCTGAAAATGCAAAAGGAAAGAGCTACCCTCCTGTGATATTACCTAATGTTAGGGTAGAAAACCCAATGTCTTCTCAGTATTTTAACGCAGATGGTATGTATGTACAACTATTTAAATAAAATACAAAAGTTAAGATTTGTAAAAGAATTAAATATTGAGTTGTTATATATTCAGAGTTAGATAACTTTAATCAGATTGCTGCTATAATTAAAGTTGTTTTTTCATTATTATTTATGTGACTTAACATCCTCCTGCCGCAAAAGGGGAAGTGTGAGTGGTAGTCACACATACACACTTGTGTCATATCAAGGATCAAATTGCCTTATAATATTCCTCTTGTCCAACAAATAGTTTTTTTTCTTTAAATCACAAGAAAAACGCGAAACTACTGAACTTATTTGAATAGACTAATCTGTAAGATTTTGGCAACTTTTGAAAAGAACGCAACTGAGTGAAACTTGTTGAAAATAAAACGTTAACAGATGTATTCGGAGGTGCTTGAGGGCCAAAATATTTTATTCTTTTAACACCTAAAGTAAAATTATAATTTTTTTATTCATTTAAAGGCAGCCGCATCAACCATATTGGTTATTAGCGGACGGATTTAATGTAAACAATGCTGATTATAAATAACAAATAAATAACATATTTATATGTGCTTTAACATGTTACAGTCTCTTAAAAATTTCACCATAATATTTTCACTGATACACTCACTAAAAATATCTCTTATAACTGATGGAATTTAATTAGTTAGTCTTTCAGCACTATATTTGGGACACTCCGTAAATCCATGTTTCACTGTTACCGGCACGTCACAATTCGTACATTTTGGTTGAGGTTCCTTCTTCACGAGATATTCATTTGGGAGTTTGATGTGTCTTAACCGAAGTCTGGTTAATACAACCTGAAGGAGACGGCTAGGGAAGTTGTTACTTCATCGTCCAAAATTTGGTTTAATTTCTTTTAACTTTTAAGAATTTTTTTCTTCCCAACATTTAGTCCAATTACATATTTTACATATTAACATACAGTTTTTGTTTAGAATACGTATTGATATCTTCTGCTAATTGTTTTATTATCGGTCTGATATTTGGGGAATTTGCTATTTCTCGAGTATTTTTATCAGCTAGTTCATTTCCTTTAATGCCTATATGGGATGGTACCCACACAAAGACTAATGTTTTTTTTTTCAGCTGCTGGAAAACTAAATTAGCAGTCGGTTTGCAAGTGTACGTTTTTGAGAGTATATGGAGGGAATTAGTTGAGTCAGTAATAATAAAGAATTTATCTGATTTGACTGTTTGTATGTGATTTAGAGCTCTGTATATTGCATACATTTTTTCAGTTGTTACATTGGATTCTGTGGGCAATTTGAAACTTTTTATTATGTCTCTTATAATAAATGATGATCCTTCACCAGAAGTTTAATTAGATGCATATGTGTAAACTTGTATATATTCAGGGAAAGAAGAAAATATTCTATTATAAGTGCTTATAAATATTCGTGGATTAGTTTCAGATTTATGATATGATGATAGTTCTAAATTAAAAAAAAAGCAAATGTATTAATCAGGGAGGTGGCGTGTTTACGTTTGCTAAATGTGTTAAGGGGAAAGTTAAAAATTTCAATAGAGTTTAAAATGTTTTTGGTCCTTAATTAAATGTGTTCTTATATTGTTATTTGATAACGATGACTGAGTAAGAAGAGGGTAGTCAGGTTGTAGTGACGATTGTTTTGAAGCGTAAGGTAGACTAAATAATTTCCGTCGCTCATGTAATGATGGCTCTCCAATTTCCCTCTCGAGGATTCCAACAAAAGGTGTTGGTTACAACTATAATAATGTTTCTCCGTCAGCACCCCATTGTCTGTTGGCTAAACATTAAAGAAGATTTATACCATTTTGACATAATATCGAGATGTTTTATAACATCATTCATTGCTATTAAAAAAAGTGTAGGGCTAATTCCAGATCCCTGTGTTGTTCCACTGTCTTAAGACTTAATACTAGAAAGTTCTCCATTACTAGGTACTGAAAATTTGCGTTCATTTAAAAAGTTATTCAATAATAACAATTAACTTTGTGGTAAACAGCTATGCATTTCTGTTTGTTACAGAAGGCAGAAGGCTATAAAACGTTGTCTATAGTAGATTTCAAAGGACGAAAGCCAGCTTGTCCCAATATAAGTAACTTTTTATGATCCAAATGCCACATAAGTCTATTATTTATTATTTTCTCTAGCAGTTTGTAAGTAGATCATGTAAGTGATATTGCCCTATATGATTCTGCTGCTGTAGCCGGTTTGTTAGGTTTTATTATAAGGATGACAATAGCTTACCTCCATAAGTCAGGAAATTTTTGTTTACACCAGATTGTATTAAAAAGATTCAATAGGAAGTCTACAGCTTCGTTAGGTAACCGTTCTAAGAATATTGCGTGTATGTCATCTGGACCTACTGATGTATGATGATGTATCTGAAATCTGATGTATGTTTTAACATTTGGATTGTTTCTAATAGTTTTGTTCTAATAATCTAAGTATTTATATCATCATTATTGGCTTTATTCTATTGGACTTGCTTTTTCTTCTTCCAGATAACGTAAAAATTTATTGCTGTAATTTTCATTTGTAGATTCTTGTCTGTATGTTTCAGCCAATTCTTCTACAATTTTTTTGTTTTAAATAATTAGGTTTTCATTTCGTTCTAGGTATTTTATTTTGTTTTGTGTATTGATGCAAAATATTTTCTTAACTTTTTTCCATGCGGATGACATGTTTGTATTCCCGTTAATACTTGAACATATTTTTCCAAGACTCTTTTTTAGATTACGTTTGCTAATAACTTTTTATTTTTAGTTATTTTTTCGAAACCCCATAGAAGATTATGGTTGTTAAAGTCCCCAAGAAATAATTTTGGTGATGTTCATTTTTTGATTAGTACCTATTGTTAGTGTTACTGCTATTGCTTCTAAGTTTGTATTAATTGTGATTCTGTTTACTTGAATATCGGTTTAAGCTTTAATCGCAACACCACCACTAGAATGATTTGTCTGTCTATTTTGATAGTAAACATTATCTGACTTCAAGTTATACACATTGTTGTCTTTAAAATTAGTTTCTTGAAGACATATAATATCAGCTGAATATTTCCTAATAAGTACCTGAAATAAGGGTAGACAGGTATAAAAATTGTTTAAATTCCATTGTTTAATATTATTATACATGAATTATATCTTTATTTAAATAATTAGTTTTCTGATGAACCTAAAGTCTTGAAGTCAGATGAACCAACATGTTCGAGCAGTTGTTTAGTTAATTTTTTACTTAATCTAACATTTAATTTTTATATTTCAATCAATCTACTTATCAATTCTGTAACAGATGAAATATCTAGAGTATAGTCTTTAGCTGTGCTTAATGCATCACTACTACCGTGAGTGTTCTCTAACAGATTAGTGAATTGTCGACTATCAAATGGGAACTTGGGATTGTGATTGTCAATATAATTGGTTATCTTTTGGGGCAATTCTCTAAATTTTAATGAGGGTTTGTCTTTCGACTTGTCGGTTCTGAGGAGTTAGTAATATTTGGTGTATATTCTGAGCTAGGTGTTGCAATTTCAGATAAATTACGTTTGGAGGTCGTAAGTTTAGTTATCGGAATAAATATTTCAAATGTTTAAATTTTAAATAAAGCGGGTATGTCGGGATTGGGCTCACTAAATGTAGGAGTAATTGGTATTTATTCGAAATATCATCTCAGGGTTAGTAGTATTTGATATAGACTCACTTAAGTTAGTGCTGTCTGAGGAATGGTATAGAGAGGAACTTTGTTGTGATCTAGTATATGAAGAAGTTAAAGCTTGGAGTTGGAGGCCAGCACATTGAGATGTAAAATGACCTGGTGGCTTGCACTTATAGCATAATGTATGTGTTGTAAGAAATATGTGATATTTTACGTCACCATCATTAATTTCTAATGTATCGGTAATTTGGAAAGTATCTTCTGGAGGAGATATATAAACCTGCCTTCGACAACTAAGTATGTGACTATACGCTGGATCGGTTGCTCCAATTTGTAAGAATTTAGGGGAGACACTAGCTGTAATCCAATAATTTTTAACTCGGTTCCAATAAATTATGTGGATTTGTGGGACTTACGTTAGATAGAGCAAGTTTTTGT
>CAKJVB030000009.1:430074-445074 GCA_918026665.1 Diabrotica balteata
AAGAAAGGAGAAACAATATCACATATGATCCAATACGAATTTTTATGTCTTAGCCATGATTGGTATTATATAAAATATAGTTTTATTGTCAGATTTGGACCATATTTAGGTTCTGTGAGATTTTTCCTTTAGTTTAATAGCCAATGGCATCTCTACACAGTTGATGGTTGAAGGGATGTTCGGTTGTATTATATTATCTTAATGAATTTGGTGGTTTAATGTTTAATGTGTTAGAACTTTTAGCAGCAGATAAACGGTCAAATAAAAATATCTCGAGAACTAAAGGTAAGATATTCATGAAAATTGGAACGAAGGGGTTTTGAAGAGTTACCTATTTATTGAAAATATTTTCATGTCAAAATTATCATAAAACGGGCATCCTAAATTTTCGCCAAATTTTTTTTTCAAATGGGACAGACACCCTGTATATTACTCCCTCTTTTAGATAAATATGTTTTTCACTATCGATCTGTATTATTGTACCGTATACCTATCTCTTAAAGTTTTCAAATAAATTAACTTTATACATTTTTGTCACAATTTTGTTTTCTTTTTCGTACATTACGTAGTGTTACTGTACAAATTTCATAATGTAAGTTAGACATTAGGCCTTATCTTATTAATGTAATTATTGTTCGAAATTTTACCCAATCAACAACATCCAATCATTTATGAACTCTTTTAACCCTTCGTTGGGCACGTGGTAAACTGAGACACGTTTGGTCACGCGGTCTACGATCGTAGACCATTTAATTTATATTATTAAACATAAAAGTTTCATAGTTTTAATAATAATACTGCATTAGATATATTTGTTGGACTATTGTTTATGATACTGACCAGTTTTTATAACAAAAGGTTTCCTTATATAATAAAAAGACTACTACATACATTTTAAGATTTTCATTAAAAAAAAAACTTTCTGTTAAAAAAACTTTAGTATAGATTTGACAAAAGAGGAATTGTTGTAGCTAAGAATACATGGAACAAAATCACCCTAAATCAGATAAATAAAAGTACTGTTAAAAAATCATATGACTTAGAGACTACAGAAAACATCACATTTTTAGTAAGTAAAACAATCCTTAAACAATTAAACTGACTGTATACAAAACACTAATAAGACCAGTGCTAACATATAGTTCAGAAACTTGGACACTAACACAGAATGACCAAGAATTGCCCAAACGTTTTGAGCGAAAAATACTAAGACGAATATATGAAGACATAAAATAACAAGGTTTGTGGCGCAAGTGTTACAATTTTGAGATGTATAGAAGATTTGGAGAACCTGAAGTTGTAAAATGCATTAAGGTAGCACGCCTCAGATGGATCATGTAATCAGACGAGAGGAAGATGCCATAGTCAGAAAAGTTTTTGACCGAAGAGGGCCGATCGGACAACGAATAAGAGGAAGACCGAAACTTAGGTACCAAGAAAACCTAGAAATTCATTTGCAGTCTATCGGAATTGGAGCATGAAGAAGGGTTGTCAGAGACAGGGGCGAATGGAGGATTGTTCTGAAGAAGACTTTGGCTCATAAAGAGCTGTAACGCCACTGATGATAATGAAAACAATCATTGCAGATTTCTTTTATGTGGTTTTTGCATGCAAACGCCCCGCACTTCACACAAGACTTTCTAGAAGATTTGTTTAAATTTAGAGGACTTACTTTTCTTTGGGACATATGCTACTATAGTACAATCAGCTTAAAAACCAAAAAAATACGATTTAACTTCTCGATTTTTCTGGGGCAGAAACTCCTGAGAAAACTCTAGTTTATTTTTTTTACAGTACTCAAATATGTAAGTTTTTTCTTTAGTAAACTGTTGACCGTTTTCAAAGTGAATTTGTAAAACGTTATTGCGCCTGCTAGAGTAAATGTATTAATGTCATATATGGCTGGCTTCGCTGGAATGTACTGCTTAAACTTACAACGTTCCCTAAATGTTAATAGTTGTGCATCTACTGTAAGATTCTCACTAAGAATAAAGTTATTTTGGAAATTTGCCAAAAATATTTCCACAAGTTCTCCGATGGGTGTATGTTTATTAATTTCTCTTCGCTGTTTTCTTGCCTCCACATTATCGAACTGTAGATATCTTATAAAAAATCAAGTTTTTTTCTCGCTTATTGCCAGGTAGCATGACTCAACTCCGGATCCTTGAGAATTATCTCATATTTTAAGTAAATTTTTGTTTGAAACTTCTAACAATACCAATAAAGAACCTTATCCTAATATATGCACGAATTTTAGTTTCATTCGTTTGTCTCATCATCATCATCATATTTGGCTCTACAAACCTAGATGGGTCTTGGCCTGTTCAAGAATTAGTCTCCATTCCCCCCTATCTTTCGATCTGGCTTTCCAATTTCTGACCCCTAGATTCTTCAAGTCATCTTCGACTTGAGTTTTGAATCTAGATCTTGACCTAACTCTCTTCCTGGTTCCTACTGGCTCTTGATATAATATCTGTCTTTGGGGGTCTCCAGTGTCCATTCTTTCAAGGTGTCCTAGTCACCTTAGTCTGTTAATTTTAATAGACCGGACGATGTTAATAGACAGGATTTTAAGTGATGACATGAATGAAATACAATGCCTTTTAAATGCCATTGATACAGTGTGAAGAGAGTTTGGCCTAAACATAAACTGTGCAAAAACAAAACACATGGTGATTAGCTGTTTAGCACATCAAGATGCACGATTATATGTTGATGGTCATATAATTCAAAGCGTGTCCAGTTTTAAATATCTTGGTTGCCATATTACTGAACAACTAGATCCAGATCAAGAGATAAAAAGTAGAACCGAGATAGCCCGCACGACATTTTTAAAAATGAGGTCATTCTTCTGTAATGATAACTTGTAACTTCAACTTCGAAAGCGCATGGTTAAATGCTACATTTGGTCAGTCCTCTTATGCGGTGTGAAAGCATGGACATTAAAAATATCCACCATTAATCGTCTGGAGGCCTTTGAAATGTAGCTGTACAGACGCATACTAAAAATTCCATGGACAGCTATGCTGACAAATGTGGCAGTCCTTGAAAGACCAAATGCTGCTCGCGAGCTGCTTGATAACATCAAATGTAGAAAGATGGCCTATTTTGGACACGTAGTGAAGGGAGACCTATATAATATTCTTCAACTTATTATGATGGGTAAAATCGAAGGACGCAGAGGAATTGGTAGAAACCAGGCCTTTTGGTTGAAGAATATCAGGGAGTGAACAGGAATAAAGAAATCTGAGCAACTATTTAAAATAGCTCGAGACAGAGACAGTTTCGCCATGTTAATCGCCAACGTTAAGGGGACTTGATAGGGCACGTTAAGAAAAAGAAGGACGATGTTGCATTTTTTATAGCATTGATCCAACTCAAAATTGTAGCGCCTGCGCCATATCGCTCTTTCTTGTACTCCTCCGTATATGTGTCTAAGTATTCGTTTTTCGAAGCGGCCTAATAGTTCTTCGTCGCTTTTTACCATAGTCCATGTCTCTGACACGTATGTCAGTACAGGATTAATAAGAGTTTCATAGATTAGTATCTTGGTTTTTCTGCTAATTATGTCTGATGTTACTGCTTTAGTCCAAAGTAAGCTCTGTTCGCCAGGCATTCGTTTGTCTACAATAATAATTTCATTGGTAATTGCTCCGTACCTTAATAATAAAAATAATTGTCTAGACGGTTATTACTCTTAAATTCCAAAATTAACTTCAGACAATCAATTTTAGTTTCAATAGTGCGTGCGTCTCCTTTTGTAGCAAGCATAAGTTTGATGGGATTCTGAGAATGGATACGAATTTGTAAATTGGACCTATTCTATTTTCATTTATTCACCCTGTCTTTTCCCATGCATAAATTTGAAGGACGTGATTTATCAGAGTTCTCTGACGTTTATTCATCTTGGGAAAATTCCTCTTGCTTCGATGTTTCTAATTCAGACTCTGTTTCGTGATCACATTCAGCAAAATTCACATTTACATCGAGATCATATTCGGACTCATCATCACAGTTTCCTTCTACTCTACTTGATATCTCCTTAAACCATCGACTTCTCAAAAACTTCTCAAACTTTCTGGTCGTTGTTTCGTTTCACTCGACTTCTTTTATTGTCAGACATTATATTATCTAAAACATATTACATTTACTACAACTATACCAAATGGTAATAAATAAAAGTTACCTTGAATTTTGAAACAATAGAATCAAATATCTGCATTGTAGCCAGATGTTGAAACGTCAGTGGACACATGGTCTACAACCGTAAACCAGTACTGTTCTATGCTTGACAAAATACTCAACTGAAGTGCAAAATACAAATAAAACCATAAATTAAAATAAGACGCCCGTTAGCAACAACTACTAAGATGTGCGCAAATGTAAGAGAAAATGACAGAGATATACAAGTGTTTGAAAAGATGCCACGTGGTTAAGGTTCAGATGCCTGAGGGTTCATCAGATTTTCTTTAGTAGCTCTTATTATTGATTCTATATATATTTTGTTAAGAATTTAAAGGACTTTATTCATCATAGCTTCCTCAGTACTGACAGGTTTAAAGAACACCTGATTTCTAACATATCTCCAAATATAGTCGTCTAACGTGACAACGGGAACATGGTGACCAGACAAACGAATCTTAATTAATTATTTGACTGTCGCTTAATATTTCATCAAACAAATAGCCGACTTCTCGAATATTCTGAGCCGGTGCTCTATTATGTTGAAACCAAGAATCGTTAGCCTTAATTTTATGTAAAGCGTGCAGTGCTGGTACAATTACTTGCCGTAAAATGTTGCAGTAATGCTCTCAGTTTAAACTTTATTTATAAATTATGAGAGCGACATTTTTTTACAGCACAAAGACCATTGAACAAAAAGTTTGCTTTTAATTTATTTTCCCACCATTTTTTATAAATTTCGATTCATCACACCAAATATTTTTTTTTGTAAAATCTTGATCTTGCCATTTCACAAAAACCCACTTACAAAAGTTTTCAAGTCTTACATACTTTCCAGAATGTAAATGTTAAACTAGTGTATACGAATAAAGAATCCAATTATGTTTTTTAAAATTCTGCGAATAGTCGTTAGCTGTAATTGCTCACATTCAGATGAATTTAAATTAACTGCAAAATATCCCAGGATATCTATTTGGTCTTTAATATCGACATTGTTCGTTTTACTTATAAACTAACCAAACTGGAAACAGTTGTTCAACAAACGTTTTACAGTTTTATGATTGGGTCAAGGCTTCTCAGGGTGTCTCTCAGCAAAAACATGGCATGTCTTGAATATTATTCTGTTAAAACTCACCCTAAATTAAATTGAATTTGAAAGATTATCATTTGTATATTCTAAATAAGCTAATATTATTTTGTCAAAAAAATTAAGCAACTTATTATTATAAATATCATCCAATAGCATACAACAAGATGACTATTAAACATTGACAATAACTCATTATGTTTGTCAAAATATTCTACAGCCTACTAGATAAATAAATTTTTTGTGACAAAAAAGTATAAAGTTAATTTATTTGCCCTTGCTCATGCCCTTTACACATGCTCAAATAATTGCATGAGAGGATATTGAACTTTATATACATGGTAAAAAAGTGAAATGTTCATATAAAAATCATTAAAACTCAAAAACGGTTTACGGTAGGTATAGGGAAGTATTAACAAAAAATGTTCAGAATAACGTGAATATTTCTAAAATTAAAAAATATACAGTGTGTCCCATTGAAAAAAAAATGAAGTTATAAGCAACTTATAACCGATATCACTGGAAGTAGCAAGTAGATAAATATATTTTTAATAAATAGCTCACTCTTCAAAATCCCTTCATTCATTCAGTTTCATCTTTAGTTTTTGAAATATTTCTAAATAGACGCTTATCTACCGTACCTTGTATAGCTTAATAAGCATTCTCTGAAATTATATTTTTAAAATTTTCAAGTCTTACTAACCAGTTAGTTTTTTCAATGTAAATAAGCTATTTATAAATTCTTTAATTGAGTCTATAATTGTTAATTGACACTGACATTGACATTAACTATCACTTTATCGCCCTTTTCCGATAAAATCTAAAAAATAACTTTATGTAAAATATTCTAGAATTATCTATTATGTGCGCAATTGTCACGTTACATTTGACTTTATTCAAAAGAGAACTATTAAACCTTCGATAGGCGTGAATATTTTATACAAAGGAAATATCTAATAGACTTTTTACTTCTATAATGATTTCCTGTTTTTACCAATCTTTAAGAATAGTCCTTTTTAGATTTAAATAATAATTATATAATAATGGTATTTTCAACGATTGCTTAAAATATTATAAATAAAGACGTGTAGTACGTTGGAGATGAGGACTGGCAACGTAGCGCTAGACGTGTAAATAGTCAATTGTATTTGCTCCTTATTAAACCCGATTTTTCGCGTAGTGCAGAGTAAATCAATTATATTTAAAGTGGAAAGTTAAGTAAGTAATCTTAGCGCATAGTGAAAAAAAAATCAAAACATTAACATTGTGTTCGAAATTGGCAAAAACACGAGGTAATAATAACACATAAACAATAAAAACGTCACCAATATTGGGTTGAACTTGGTTGAATCTTTATTGATTGGGAAGCGGTGTTGCCAAGTCAATTATTAAAATAAATAAAGAAGATAAGGTATGACGTTACACTGAGAAGGGTTAAGCTTCAGAGGAGACGATCCGGGCGAGACCTTTATCGCGGTGAAACAAAATATATTTAACGAGCAGAGAAGATAAGGACAAATATCGTTTTCGAATTTCGAATTTCGATCTCGAAAGCGACGGTACTACAACAGACGAAAACGACAAGAAAAGAATAGGCGATTAAGAGGAAGAGTTACAACGTGCTTTTACCAAAAGTTGCAAAACAGGGAGATCTCCCATCAACAAAAAGGAGAAAATAAAAGAAAATGACAAAAAATTATGGAAATGATTACAGGAGTGAGTATAAAGATAGAAAATTAATCAAGAAAACTCAGCGAAATTCGTAGAGAACAAAAAAAAGGTAGAGAAGAAATAAGACAGTTAAGACAAGAGAAGAAAACACAAAACTAAAAAAGGTAGTTTTTCAAATAGAAGAACGGCTTTGAAGTTTGAAAAATGGAAAAGGCGTGAAAATATAGTTATACAAGGCCTGAACATAGATACAAATGTCGTAGAGACTCTAGAACATGAAATAAAAAAAATTATGCAGGTAGAATTAACAGTCGATGTTCAAATAGAGAAGGTTGTAAAGCTGGGAGAACAAGTCTGTCTGGTTGAGCTTAATAAGAAAGAGGACAAAAGAAAAGTCATGCGAAATAAAAGCAAATTAAGAAACCGAAGAAAAAGTCTAGTTTATATCAATGACGACCTGTCAAAAAAGGACAGAATTGTACAGAAATATGTCAGACAGAAAGTGCAAGAACTAAGAAAGGAAGAAAGAGAAGTGAAAATAGGATATAAGAAAATATATTCCGATCAGGAAATATGGCACTGGGATGGCATAAACCAGACGTTCGTGGTAGAGACCAAAGCAAAAAGCTAAGCACCAGCATAAAAAGAAATGTAATGAAGACGAACAATGTAAAGAGATTACGAAGTATGAAAATGAAAGAAAACAAGACAGTAATACAAAGGTAAAGCCGAAGAATGACAAGATACATTTAGCTACATGAAATGCTAGAGGAACCTTTTATGAAGGTGCTCTAAACGAACTAATGAATGAGGCAAGGAAGTATAAAATCGATTAAATGGCTCCTCAAGAGACAAAACAATTAGGCTTAGAAATAACTGATATAGAAGATAAAATATGGTGCTTTTCAAAAGTGGAGATAAAGATCGAATGCTTGGAACTGGTTTGTTAGTAGCTGAATGTGTCAAGGACAAAGTGATATCTTTTAATCCTATCTCTTATAGGATGTGTTCAATACGAATCAAAAGTAAGAAAACGAATTGGAGTATAATCAATATTCATGCACCGTCAGAAGACAAGGACGACGAAATGTGATGTAAAAATAATAATGGGCGATTGTAATGCTAAAGTGGGAAAAGAACCTCTGTAAACTGCAGTTACTGGTAACTACAGTAAACAAAACGTTACAAACGATAATGGTCAAAGACTTATTGGATTTTACGTGGAGAAAAATATGGTGGTGAGAAGCACACAACTAAAACGAAAAGATATATACAAAGGTACGTGGGTCTTCCCAGATGGAATGACGGTGAATCAAATAGATCATGTTATGATTGAAAGTAAATATAGGAGTTGCAATCGACTCGGACCATTACCTCGTTAAAGTCACATGTGGGAGACGGCTGGAAGAAAAAAAATCTAGTTACTTTGTTGGACGCACCTATCGGAAGGTTTAAAATAGTAAAATGGATATTTTGATTAATCTGTTAAGTATAAGTACACATTTTATGGGAGTTGTTAGAATCTTAATCCCTTAAATTTTTGTGTATACCTATAACAATTAAATTATTATTGCGGCACCAGTGGTTTAGTACGAGTTTGTTAACAGGTTGAAAACAACAATATGCCCCTCCGGGCGTATACGCCTGCTAGGCACTCAACAAAATTTTAGAAATATTATTTGCCAGTGGTCAGATTTAGAATGGTTTTACATACAGTATACAATCGCTGTAGTATACAAGGCTCGCATATAATTGCAAGTTATACAATTGCTGGACAAATATTAGAGAAAACTGCAATTTTTTTTTCAATTTAAAATTAAAATACTTCTATTATACATAACAATAAAAAGGCTCCAATACACTATAAACAAATAAATATAAAAAGAAGAAGACGGTCAATATTTGATTTCACGTACAATGCGTCTCTGTAACTGCTTATACGTATTTCGCCCTAATAGGGCTCATCAGAACATCTATTCACAGGTGTTCTGAATCTGAAAATAAATCTTTTCTGTCTTAAGAAGCAACTCTAACATGTCTTTGTATAGACGCAAATAGCGACATCTGATGATAAATCCGTAAACTAAGTTTTTGAAACCAATTCCGATTTCGGCTTTAATCTGTGCCTTCTAAAAATTTCAAGGCAAAACAGACGTTGATAAAGATGTTAATAGAGACATGGGGAATCTAAAATTTGCATTTCATGACATATCTCCATAAACTAAGCAAAAATCTTTAGCAAATTGGTTTCGTGTACTCATACAGAGTATATCCAAATAAAAAGAAAAAGACAGTCAAGATTTGATTTCGCGTACAATGCGTCTATGTATCTGCTTAGACACAGACAGAAATAAATATAACTACTTGCATACTATAACAATCTAAACAAAAATTAGCCTTTTACTAGCAGATATTGCAATAGGTCACAAATTGTTTTACATGATTTTGAATATCTCTCCGCGAAGTTTTTTTGCATAACAGCTTCTATAATATGTAGAGTATCTTCTTTTGACCAACTTTCATTATCTGAGAAGCCTTACATTCTAAGAAGCAGCTGAAGTTAATTTTGGAACATAGTTCAACATGATAAAATAATATTTTTATATACATCGTCGGTGCTTCAATACTTTTCCAAAGACGGCATTTTTCCAAATCCTTGTAAGCCAGTTTACCAATAAATCTAATCATTTCTTTTTATCGGTTGGAACTTATCTGTGTAGTCTTGAATTATTGGTTATATGTTGGGAGCACACACTATTTGACTTGCATATCAACAAAAGTACAAAAACAATTATAAGCTGATAAATTAGTCACCATTTTACATCACGCAAAAGTGATGTAAAACAGCTTGGTTGATCCAAAAGAATCTTCGTACATAATTTCTTTAAAATGATTTTAGTTGGTTGCAGTTTGCGCTTGATATTGGTTTTTGTTTTGGACAATGCTATTTTATTTATTTATTATATTTATTATATATATATATATATATATATATATATATATATATATATATATATATATATATTTATATATATATATATACAGATTGAACGAAATAAATTCGGAACATAGGAATATAATGTATTTCGGCTCAATTCTGCTGTAGGAGGTTGGCCAACAAAAGGTTGTCAAATAATTATATTATAAAAACCCAATACTTCTGCGGGCTGCTGGATTCTGAACTCATAAAAATTGAAAGCTACACATAAATCTACGATTTTATTATGCTATCAAACCAGTTATAGTCCAGGAAATGAAGTATTTCACCTCGCAATTTTTTCGTGCTGCGTGGGTTGACTTGAAATTTAACAGAAGGTAGGTAATAGCCTAAGGATCAAAATCTATATCGAACCAAAGTGCGCCAAAGCCTAGGGGGTGGTTGCGACCCCATCTCCGGGGTGAAAATTTTTTTTACGTTTTAACTATAATTCGATTAAAAAAGTGATTTTAGACAAAAAATGTGCTATACATTTTTTTTTATAAAATGATATTTTTCAAGTTATTCGCGATTGAAAGTAACAACTTTTAGACGAAAAAATCCACGTTTTTAATCGATTTTTCGCGAATAACTCGAAAATGGTGCATTTTATCAAAAAAATTGTAGAGAACAAATTTGTAGCTTTTAAAAAGACAAATAAAATTCATTTTTTAAAATGTTTTTGCGATATAATAGGAACCGAAATTCGGCCTATAAATGTTCAGCGGTTTTCTTCAAATGCCAAATTTGAAAAATTCAAAGTCAGATATCGGGAAAATGATGCATTTTTGGAAGACAACTCACAAAACGTTTTTTAAAGAGATAAATAGACCTATCACAAAAAAAGACTCTAGCTCAAAAATTGAGTGAGTTATGATAAAAATAAGGTCAATACCTCATTTTTACGAAAAAAATCGATGAAAACAACCCCCTAACCACCCTCATAATTAAAATCGATCTTCACCCTTCTGCAATTCCTTTTGTACATGTATTGTTAATACGTCCAAAAAGTTTGACCCATTTGAAATGCTTAGTTTTAGAAAAAGTACAGCTTAAAGCGAGAAACGATTTACAATTTCATATTTTTTACCCTCCTTTTTTTAAATATTCCCGAAAATACTAAATATATGAAAAAAAAATAAAAATTACCAAATTGTAGCTTTTTTAATGACTAAAATTATCCTTTATTTAGATTTGTTGTACAATGAATATTTGGCGAGATATAGCCGTTTAAAGCATCGATTTACGATCAAGCACCAGCTTTTTCAAGCCCTTTAAACTAACCCCATTTAAAAACCAAGGGTTCCAAAAAGATTTAATTCACAGATCCTTGTAGCTCTTAAAAACCTCTACAAATCGTTTTTGAAGAAACACTCTATCGTTAAAAATTAAAGGAAATACGTTAAAAAACCAGTTAATTTTTTTTCCGGAAAATTCCATTAGTATAGTACAGTACATTTCGGAGCATAATAATCTACAAAACCGGTAAATTAGCTAGTGGGGCGTTATACATTTGAAATTTTAAGCGTTCTTATTTTGAAATCCCATACAACAGAATAAAGCATCTGCTCATTTATGTCTATGGCTTGGCAATGAAAATATCAGAGCAACAGATTGGGGATGGTATTCAAAAGATGGGTATTATATTACCCGTACGCATGAACAAACAACCTGCACCCGATGAACTTTTAAAAATTATTTTTTGCCAATGCAAAAAAGGATGCGGTGTTTCATGTGGGTGAGGAAAAGTTGGTTTATACTGTAACTCTACTTGTTCTGGGTGCTCAGGTGAAGGGTGCAATAACAGTCCACCCACAATTGAAGAAGATGAGGATGACATAGATCACGATGAAGATGTAATTGATGACGAATAAAATTAATATTATAATTGTTTTGCCTATAAATGTAAATATTTTCAACTATTTATGTAAATGTATAAGAATATAATTATGGTGCCTTTTTATGTTGATAAATTTTTTTGTATTTAATTCTACTTTTTTCAATTTATATCTTATAAATTAGTTTATAAAAACTGCAATGTTGTAAAGGGTAATTTTCAAAACTTGAAAAGTTGCAAAATTTTGGCAAAAAATTGTTTTCACCTATAGCACTCATAACAATTGATTTTTAAGGGTTGAAAATGTATGAATTTGTATTTTAAAGTATAAAAAAATCACTATTTAACTAATCCAAACCAAATTTCACTCATCTTAAGATTTGTAATATTATTTTACAATTTTTGAAAATTAGGGGTAGTTTTCAGCCCTAAGAACAATCAGGGTTCATCGGCATGACATAAACTATAAAGCAGAGGGTGAGTTGAACTTAATTCCAAATTTTTATGCAAATCGTTCCAAGGTAAAATCATTTTCTTCGCATTACTAATTTTTTTATATTAATCTCTAATAAGGGTCGCTTTTTAAGGGTTGAAATATAATGGAACTTTATTCAAAAGCACGAAACTATCATTATTTAATTAATTCAAACCAAATTTTACCCATATTCAGGTTTAATATGTTATTTTATAATTTTTGACTATTAGGGGTAGTTTTCACCCCTAAGAACAATCAGGGTTCGTCGACATGACATAAACTATGAAGCAGCCGGTGAATTAAGCTTAAATCCAAATTTTTATCCAAATCGATCCAAGGATAAAACATTTTTTTAGAATTAGTAATTTTTTTACAATAATCTCTAACAAGGGTTGCTTTTTAAGGGTTGAAATATGATGGAACTCTATTTAAAAGTATGAAATAATCATAATTTAAATAATTCAAACCAAATCTTACCCATATTTAGGTTTAATATGTTATTTTATAATTTTTGACAATTAGGGGTAGATTTCACCCCTAAAACCCTTCAGCGCACTTCGGTTCGATATATATTTTGATCCTTGGGCTATCACCTACATTCTGTTCAAATTTCAACTGGATAAATGCAGGACTAAAAAATTGCGAAGTTTTAACTTTTTTCGAGCTTCACTTCCTGAACTATTATTGCTGCCTTAGACAAACCCGTCTTACGCAAACAACATTGTTACGAGACAGATAGTTGAACGATATTTTATACAATGTCTATACCCAGGTATGGATTTATTTTTGTCCAAGTTTTATATTGGTCCACTATTTCAAATGCAGTTCAAACAGACATGTATTAAATTGTATGTTCCGTTTTAATTTGGTTCAATCTGTATATATATATATTTATATATATATATATATATATATATATATATATATATATATATATATAATATATATATATATATATATATATAATATATTAATAATTATTATTTTGCGCTTTGCGTTTAAGCCATTTTTTTTCATGTATGCCAGTCAACCTGTTAATCTTTGTGTTCGTATACCTTTTTTATCCGATTCCTAATCTGGATACAGACTCCTTTTTTTATAGATAAAAAATGATGAGTAAAAAAGTTGTGTTTTTACTATATTTATTTGCGAACTAACCATAGTTCAAAATACGTTTATTTTGATGTTTCGATTTCCACGTTGGTAGTTTTTCTTAAAATCGTATAGATATATCTACTTATTTACAATATGAATATACGATTTAAACATTTATAACATCATGTTAATAACCTAATAGCTATGTTTAGCCATATTCTAATATGACTGTAGGTACACCTAAACTGATTATTCCCAAATAAAACATACAACAAAGATGTTAATTTTAGATATTACGTAGTAAGCTTCTGAAACAAATCCCAAGGGTATGAAACTCAGTCCTGACATGATTTTGTAGTTTGTTATTTAATTCAAGCTAGCTCTGTTTATTCTATTTTGAATATGTGTTCTAGCTTATACATTACTTTGTTAATTGTTTTTTAATAAGACTATTTGTGTTTTGTTTACCTTTATATGTAATATTCTAATTTTTATAATTTGTCATTTATATCATTATAATTATTTGGAGCTATAGTTGCAATTATATGAAAATTATGAACAAATAATCTACATGTGCATAGAGTATTTTTAATTATTAAATAACATATGTAACTAACGTACTTTGTTATTTTTCCAAAGAATAGAATACTGCAATCTCCATCAATCAGCTAATCGCGTCTTCTACTGGACATAAGCATTTATTAGTTATTTCCAGTGTTGTTTATACTAATCTGCTTGTAGTCAGTTTTCTGCTACTCTTTTCACATCGTTGGCCCATCTAGTCAGTGATCGTTCTCGACTTCTTTTGTATAATTTCTGTCCTACATTCCATGATTAGTATTCTTCTTCAAGTTCCACTCCTATCGGAGATTGGAAATCATTCTGGCAATTATAATTTTATTGGTTACTCGCCTGAATAGTTCAATTGAACTGCATCCAAACCATTCACGGAGATTGCGTAGCCACGAGATTTTACGTCTTCCTACGCTTCTTCTACCTTTGATTTTACCCTGCATTATATTCCTTAGTAGTTCGTACTTTGCACCTCTCATTATGTGCCCCAAGTATTCCAATTTCCTGATATTTATGGAATTTAAAACTTCGCATTGTTTTCCAAGTTGTTCGAGAACTTGTTCGTTTGTTTTGCGATCCATCCATGACATTTTCAAAATACGTCGGTAACACCACATTTAGAATGCTTCTAGATTTTTAATGTTGGATTTTTTAAGTGTCCAAACTTCAACTTAAAGTTGACCGGGCAATTTCAATGCGGCATCTTATTTCTTTTGTCTGATTAGTATCTTCTGTGATCCACGCTCCAAGGTATTTGTACGAAGATATTTGTACAATTTCTGTATTATTTAGTACAAGCTTAACTTTGATGTTTTGTGATTTTGTAAATACCATAAACTTGGTTTTCTTGATTGACAATTGACAAATTGATTTTTAGTCCATAATCGTTGCAATATATATTTAGTTGTTCAGCAGGGTGTTGCAGTTCTTCTAGTGTTCCTGCCAGAAGGACGGTGTCGTCAGCATATCTTATGTTGTTAAGTGGCTCACCGTTTATTATAAGGCCCTTACTGATCTCGGCATGCGCTAATTCTGAGACGGCTTCACTGTATAAATTGAATAACAAGGGTGATAAAATTAGTATTGTCCATCGTCTATCTTGT
>CAKJVB030000009.1:445574-464574 GCA_918026665.1 Diabrotica balteata
CCGATCGTAGAACAAATAATTCAATTTTAAGAGAGATAAAAGTTAGCCAACGACTCTCTAGTAAAGTTAATCTCCAAGAATTAAAATATTTTGGGCATGTTATAAGAGGAAACACAGAAAACATGGAAAGACTCATAATAAAAGGAAAGGTAGAAGGCCGAAGATCACGGGGAAGATCCCCAACAAGATGGATAGATCAAAATACAGGAATATGCCAAAGACCTATGCATGAATTAAAAGAAATGGCCAGATACAGAGATCTCTGGAGACGGACAATACACGACATCTGGGGGGTCAGAATTGAAGAGAGAGTTTATAAGCTCTTGATAAAGTGTAACACTATGAAAACGAAGTACATCTTATGTTGGCAGAATGGTTAATACGCTAAGTATATTTTTAGGTCACTCTCTTGGAGAATCGTTTTAATCTCATGCTGCCAGAGAATCATCTTTATTTTCGGAATATAAACAGACAAAAAACGTTCACAAACGATAGTGAGCATGGATATCTCGACTCTCGGACTGAGAAAATCCGTTCCGCTAACTCAGAATGTTTCTGTTGAAGAATGTTTCAGGATGTTGTCTCGCATCCTGAATAAGCATGGAGACACAACAAATCATCTGCAGTGACGTCGTCGTTATTATATTAGATTTAAAGGACAGTATAATTGATGCAACTTACACCCTTTTAAAGCTTTTAAAAAATTAAATACTTTTTACACACAACACTGGACTGTTTCCGTCCTTATGCCGTCAGCAAGACAAGAACGTCAATATCCCCTTCTACGACAATCATAAAATCATATAATAATACAATAATATTACAATTATACACGAAGCGCAAAACGGATGATGACTGCATCTAGAATGCATTGGACACTAAACCCACTTCTGATTAAGCAGTTTTGAAAAGATCCGTATTGTTATTTTCATTATCAACAAACTTATTGGGAGATAATGTTGGTACTATGCTATCATTAAACTTTACCGCTATTAAAAATATTTAAAAAATACTAATTTGAATTTTAAATAATATAAATAAAAAATATATAATGGTTCGTATTTATTACATTCGTACTGGAACTCAAAAATCAAAAGAAAAATTATAGTTGAAGTTTGTAGTAAAAACTATTTTTTGAAAACATCACTATAATATTGTTTTGGGTGTCATTTTATGGTAAAATAAATAGATAAAGGTAAAGGCCCAAAAGAAATCGTAAAAATGTTTAGTTATTTTTGTTAATAAATTTTTATTGAAATCGTATGCTTCCACGGCCAGAGTCAGAATTATAGTTTATTCGTCTTCCGGGTTTGGACCGTGTCATTTGTGAGTGACCCAAAAGTGAGTTTATCTCGACGTTTCGCTACAATTGTATGTAGCTTCTTCAGGAGAACAAAGAAAAAGAAAAAAGAAGACAGGAAGATGGGTAGTTAGCAACGGTAACTCAGTTACTCAACGCAACCAGAGGCGAATACTAACTACCAAGATGGGCATTTGGTCACAGTAACTCAACTACTCAACGCAGCCAGAGGTGAAAACCAAATGCCAGGACAGGGATTCACGTCCAACAGCTCAGAACACTAACGCGTCGAGAGACGGGGAGAACGGGGAGTGAATCCCAAGTGGATTCACTCCCCGTCTCTCGACGCGTTAGTGTTCTGAGCTGTTGGACGTGAATTCCTGTCCTGGCATTTGGTTTTCACCTCTGGCTGGGTTGAGTAGTTGAGTTACTGTGACCAAATGCCTATCTTGGTAGTTAGTATTCGCCTCTGGTTGCGTTGAGTAACTGAGTTACCGTTGCTAACTACCCATCTTCCTGTCTTCTTTTTTCTTTTTCTTTGTTCTCCTGAAGAAGCTACATACAATTGTAGCGAAACGTCGAGATGAACCCACTTTTGGGTCACTCACAAATGACACGGTCCGAACCCGGAAGACGAATAAACTATAATAAATTTTTATTTTTCATTTTAAAATAAAAGTAATAAAAAAGATTTGTGGATATTTTAATGTAATAGAAATAACGATTTTAAAATTTTTTTCTAGGGTTGCTAGTTTACGAAATACATCGCGAAAACCTTTTGTATCCTTTTTTTAAAAATGGCGACCGGGAAACAAGAGTGGCGACCCCACAAACTTAAACTTAATTTTATACTTATACTCCCAATATATCAACAAAATTTAATTGCGTGCTCTAAGAAATTTAGCAAAGCCCTAAAAAATTTAATATTCCGATGGACTATGCGACGTCTAATAATACTTATTTTAATACTGCCACTTCTGTTAATATCGATAATAAAAATAATAATAATAATATTTATAAATTATCAATACGTTTCTGAAAGTATACTTGAGAATGCTAACTTCAAGCTATACTGGGGCCGCACTGTGCTCACAGACAAAACAGTGGAGCATAATAGACCAGATCTAATACTAGTTATTAAACTAAAGAGACAAACAACACTAATTGATGTGGCGATACCCAACAACAATAATCTTCGTGTTAAACAGAACGAAAAGATCGCCATGTACAGGGATCTGGAAATTCAAATACAAAGAGTGTGAAGACTGAAAAGTACTCAGAAAATACCTATTATTGTTCCTACTACTGCAGTCATTCTGAGAAATCTCCTAGAAAACATAAAAAAAGCTAGCTCCGAATGAACATCTCTACAAGGCCATGCAGAAAGCTGTACTACTCTCAACGTCCAGATGTGTAAGAACGATTTTGGGAGATACTGCAGCATACCAAATTACCTAGGACTCGATAACACAAAAATAGTCCCACCAGAGCTGAATTCGTTTAATACCGTGGGTATCAGGGATGAGTGTATCTTCCCCTGCGAGGGAGTGAGGGTCGTAAGGCTAGATCTAATAATATGTATAGGTAATTGTTATTATTGCGTAATTAATATTTATAAGTAAAATGATTCACGAGAACAATTATCACGAGGATTGTTCTATATTGTAATGTATAATCAAAAGTTCATAAGTGATGTATAAATGTATTCATTCACATTCTTTAACATATTAAACGCCTGCAAAAAGTTTTGTAACGCCAGCATGTAAAATAAAATCAGTTTTAAAACTTCTTACGTGAATTACCCCTTTTTAAATCTTTGGTTGTACTATTTTTAGTTAATCCGTTAAGGTTTATAAACGCCTTAAAAAAATCAGTGAGAATAGTATTATTTTCCAATGAAAACCAACAAAAAGCTTTCAGATCCCTGGTATGAAACAGTGAATTACTTTAATCTGTAATATGGTCAATCAATCTATATGATCAATGAAGTGTCCCTTCAAAGAAACTGATTCAATATAGATGAAAAGAACTTTGACCTTTTTTCTATTATATTTCGGATATTCGAAGTCTTAGCTGTGTATTTAATAACACAGATGAGAATTTTTATTTATAACAGAAATTGTACATATTACACATCTTGAGGTAAATAGGATTTTTTAATTATTAATCTATTAAATATGAATTTTTGATATGGTATTGATTGTCTATTTAAGCCAAATCTATAAATTAATCTTAACTATTACTTTGTTTTTAAAAGTATAACTATTGGATGTCAACTGATAGCTCATTAAAAGTTGGTGGCGTTTTGTTTGACTGATGAATACGTTTTAATAAGTTTTGATAAACAGTAATCGTCACCAGTTAAGTTTATTATTATATAAATTGAACAGCATATTAAGTAAACAATTAAAAACATCCAACACACTTACCTTATTATGCTAAATAAAAAGAACCGTGTCGCAAATTCCTGGTCAGAATATTCTAGGATTTGATTACTAATGTCAAAAGAAGAAACCAATAAAACCACAGCTCGAATGATCCTAATTTTTCCATTGATGTCGCATTTAAGGTCCAAGATTCCATTCTATAAAACAAAGTCGAAAAAACATTAGGTTAGGTTATAACGCATATCTAATGTTTATGGGAACTCCATTTACCTTTATTCCAGCTGTTTTACCCTGAAAAGCTTTTTTCAGGATCTCTTCGGAGTAGGCATTAAAAAGAACTGGCGACAATACGCATCCCTGTCTCACTTCACGTCTAATTTCAATTTCTTGTGACAGCTGTTCGTTAACACGTACTTCTGCTCTCTGTTTATAGTAAAAGTTTGATATGGTCCTGAGATCGTTGTAGTCAATTTTATTTTTGATTTCAGGACTTTCAATTATTGCTCATGTCATACTTTATCAAATGCTTTATTATAGTCAATAAAACATGTGCATATATAGGTATTTTTATATCAGTATAGTAAGTGAAGAAAGAACTCCACGCGTTCCTAGGCATTTGCAAAAACCAAATTGTGTATCACTAACGTATATATGCTGTTTGTGATGTATTCGGTTATGAATGATTTTTAGTAGTAACTTTAGCACATAACATAGACATCAAGCTAATTGTGCAGTAATGGCTGCATTCTCTTGTGTTTTTCTTTTTGGGGATTAAAATAAAAATTGACGTTAACCACTATTTGGGTAATATGGCTGAACTATAAATTTGGTTCAAGAGTGTCACTAAAACATCAATGTGCTTTTCATCTGGAATTTTTAAGATTTCTTAAGAAAGTACGTCAGGTCCAGGGCTTTTCCCATTCTTTATTGTTTTTAATACGTGTAATATTTCTTGTTTTGTAATATATACACCTATTTCTTCTGACGTAAGTTTTATGTGCTCCAGATCTCCTCATTCATCATCGAACAGTTCGTCGATATACTCTGATCATCTTTGTACTTTCTCGTCGGTCTCTGTTACAGTAGTCCCGTGTCGATCTAGAAGTGCACTAGTGAGATTTTGTTTTCTCAGTAATGCCAGTTCTTTAGCTTTCTTGTGTAGGTTAAACAGATCATATTTAGTTTAAAGGTCTTCGATCTCTTTGTATTTCTCTTCAAAGTATTTTTCTTTTGCGTGCGTTATCATCTTCCTGATATCGTGGTTTATCTCTCTCTGTTTATTGTTATCTTTGTTTTTTATTTGTGTCCGTTGTTCCATCATATTGAGAATCTCGTCATTCATCTATTCTTTTTTCTCCTTGCGGAAGTCTTTAGTATTTCTTTACAGGGTTCCAGTAAACAATGTTTAGTCGATCCCAGTACTCGTCAATATCATTCGTGTTTGTGTTTAGGTTGCTGCAATTTACATGCTTCTTCTTCTTCTAGTTCCATGACCGCTATCGATCGTTGGATATCATGTTGGCTACCATATTCGCTATCGTGACTTTATTGACAGCAGCTCTAAATAACGATGTAGTTGATTTTCCATACCATTGCCTTAGATTTTTCAGCCATGATGTTCTTCTTCTACCAGGACCACGATTACCTTGGATCTTTCCCTGAATGATCAGATGTAAAAGATCATATTTTTCAGGGTGTCTCATAATATGACCGAAGTATTCCAGCTTGCGTTTCTTTATTATATTGACCAGTTGTGTTGTTTGGTTCAGCCGTCTAAGGACCTCCTCATTTCTAACTCTGTCGACCCAGCTTATTTTCAGTAGTCGTCTGTATACCCACATCTCAAAGGATGTCAAGCGTTTAAGCATAGCCTCAGTTAGGGTCCACGCTTCTACTCCATACAGCAGGACAGGAAAGATGTAGCAAGATATCATACGAACTCTAAGGTCAATGCTAAGATCATGACTGCAAAGTACGTTTCTCATTTTTACAAAGGCAGCTCGGGCTTGTTCTATTCGGCTTTTAATTTCTGCGGTTGGATCCCAGCTCTCATTGATATTACTGCCGAGATAGACGAGTTTCTCTACTCTGTCCAGTGTGGCATCTCCGACTTTTATACCGTCATCATGTATATAATTTTGTTTGCTAACTATCATATATTTAGTTTTCTTAACGTTGAGTTTTAATCCATACTGATCACAAGTCTGTTTTATTTTGTTCATTAGATTTTGAAGGTCTTCTCCGCAATTGGCAAGGACTAAGGTATCGTGCGGCATATCTAATATTGTTGACGGTTACTCCATTCACAATAATACCTTCGGTTGTCTCCATTAAGGCTTCCTTAAATATTTCCTCCGAATATAAGTTAAAAAGTAAAGGCGACAATATACAGCCTTGTCTCACTCCTCTTTTTATATTTATTTCATCCGACAGTTCTTGTTCAACCTTTATTCTTGCCACTTGATGCCAGTATAGATTTCTAATTATTCGTAGATCTTTATCGTCCAATCCAGCTGTTTCCAATATTTCTAGCATTTTGTTATGTCGGACTTTGTCAAAAGCTTTTTCAAAATCGATTGCACAAATATACACATTTTGATTTACATGCAGTTTATGTTAAAGTCATTCTTTTTCGTTAGGTTCTTTAAGTTTTTTTTGTGTTTATTGTAGGGATTTTTTAATATATTTTAATATTCTTAAGGGCTAGTGTAATCTTGCTAGCATGGGAGAAGGTGAAAGAACAAACAATAAAAAACGGTTGGACGAATTTGTTTGATGGCTAAGATGCAGAAATAGATTTAGAAGGAGTAAAAGTTACTGATTTTGGTAAAAAAAAATCCATAAAAATGTAGGAGAACATATAGCTGAGGAAGATGTTTTACAGTGGCTAGAAGTAGATGAAGGTGACCCTGGGTATAACATCATGACTAAAAGTGAAAAGCAGATAAAGGTATAAAACAAAAAAATAAGGATGGTGAAGAAGGAAAGTAAAGGAGGAATTAAAGATATCAAATAAGACGAAAAAACAACTTTGTCAAAAATAAAGTTATTAGAGGTAGGATCGTATCTTGACTATCTAATAACATTTATTGATTATTCATCAGATAACGAAATTTAACTGTATTCTACGCATTTTCGTAATTTTAGAGAGTTGATCATAACAAACAGCAAAAAATGAAACTTGATTCCATTTTTCCAAACAGGATTACCGACAGCAAGCCAATATAAACAGCAATATCACTTCACGATGCATTTTTTGATGAAAATTAAATAGAATTTAGTTTGTATTTTGTATTTTTATATATATCTTAATACAATTTACATACATATTATCAAAAAAAACAAATTTTTTATTTTAAATACGTTTTTATATAACGGACTTTCGGCTTTAAAGGACACTCATCCTCCCAAATATTCCGTTATATCGAGGTTTTACTGTATTCACTTACGAACCACTAACCTTTGGAAGGGCTAAACTGAAATAATTGTGGTTAGTTCGCAATAAAAATAGGTAATTATATTAAAATGACACAATAAAATAGGTTCAGAACGGTTTGTTTTTCGTTATTAAACAAATTAATCTATTAAAAACTAGCAATAGATTCTAATGATAGAAATGTGTATTTCCTAAAAAGAAAAATAAATCCAATTTCTTTGATTAATGCTGCAGAAAACCCAAAGATGATAAAATAATGGCGAAATAATATTCGAATACTCGAAAATACTACCTCCGTTCGTTTATATACCGCCTCCAGCTTTACTAAGCCGAGAAAGATCTGCTTCAAATACGAGAAATCAGTTAATCTTATCATCATTTTCTCTCCACATCGACATATTTCGGTATTTGGTAAAATTTATGTTTTTTCCAACTTCGGTCATAAGTAAAGGACTGCGCAAATATATATTTTGTACAGAAGACGAAGTGGTTGAAAAGAGAAGCTATAATTTAAAATTTAAATATGAATAGCATCGAAACTTTTGAATTTTACAGAAAGAGCTGTATTTATTCGTAGCTTTGAGTAAAAACCGAATATTGTTTAGCCTAGTTAATGTGCCTAGTTGGTTCAAGATAAATTTTGCAAATTATTTAAATAAAACAAAATATTTTCAATTTTTATTTGATTTTATTTAACCCTTTTGGTACCGTTTGTTTTTTCAGCAAATGAAAAAATTATGTTTTATCTAAAATTTACTTCAAACAGTTCATATAAGACTTTTTTAACATTATAAAAATATATAAAATTTATTTATCTTTTTCTTCTTCTTCGTGCGACTAGGATTACACCTGTTTGTCTGCCTCTTATTCTGTTTCGGTCGTTGTTGACTACATTCTTTCAACCTTTTTGGCGGCCTTCTAACGGGCCTTCTGCTACACGGCTTGTTGTTTTTACAGATGATCGCTAATCTATCTGGTCCCATTTGATTTACGTGTTCGTTCCAGTTTTTTTTCTTGTTTTTACCTGCCTGTTATTATTTTGAATTTTGAATTGTACGTGTTTACTTCTGTTGGACTGTCTGTCTCTTAACTGTATGCTCTCTATTGATCTTAATACTTTCATTTCGATATTGTTGATTTGTTGTTTCGTCTTTCTTATATCGATCCTTTTCTCCGCAGCATATGTTAGGATTGGTCTTACTGTTGTCTTGTATACTTTCATTTTGCTTTCCGTTGTTAGATATTTGTTTCTCCATATCGTTTATAGTTTTTCCACTACTTGCTCTTGCCGCTTTTGATGCTTGACCTACTCCTAGGTAATTAAATTTCATTACTTGTTCTACAATTTTGCCATCTATTTCTAGTTTGCATCTACGCGGCTCTTTACTGATCACTATACATTTAGTTTTTTTCTACTAATGTTCTTATATTAAGTTTATTTGCTGTGATAATAAAGGTGTGGAGCTGCCTTTGTAGGTCATCTTCAATATTAGCAATTAGTACTACATCATCGGCATAGTATCGTGATTTTATGCGCTCCCATGTAGTATCCGTGTCGTTTTCTTACTTTGTGAATTTGATTCATCACCATATTGAATACCAATAGACTGAGCGAATCTTCTTGGCGGATTCCTCCTTTTAGTTCTATGCATTATGTTTCTTCTGTGGCATTATAACTCAGGTCTTGTTGTTTTTGTAAATTTCATTAATTGTTTTTATTATCTGTTGGTCTATTTGTTCAGCATGTAATAAATTTAAGATATCGTTTTGCTTCACACTATCAAAAGCCCTTTTTAAATCTACAAAGCACCTGTAATATGAACCATCCTAAAAACAAAAATAAATCTTAAATATTGGAAGGGTAGGCAGTGAACGATGATTTATTGTGCCCCAACATAGTTTGGTTCATTGTGTACGTACTACATCTTGTAATAATCAAAAACCAGTTACTCGTTATCTACAACAGTGTACTTTAAAGTTACCTACCCAAATCCTATCAAATATACGTTCATTGTAAAAGTTGTGTAATTGCATTTTATAGAATTTCTAGATATTTGATGCTTGTAAATTATACAGGAGAAAAAAAAATCGTTGTTAAGTTATTTACGTTATTTATTGTTCATTATAAGACCAAGTTTCTAATCATAAGTATAAAACAAAAAAAGTAAATTTAATTCTGTGATAAAAATCAGACAATAATTTTTTTTGGGAGTTACTTTACTATGATTTTGAGCTAATCATACATAATTTTATCATCAGATGAACGTTCACTAGCATTACAGCTATTTGACAATGTTGGTATATCGGTAGGAAGATTTTTAAAATTCCTACTAGTGATAAATCGGTAGAACATAGTGTAAGAGATCTTTCATATTTTTCTTTTTTGCGCTTGTTCTGGGACGTTTTTAGCTATACAGTGGTTTGTGTTTATTATTTTTAAGTGAACTTTAGGTCCTTGTTTATTTTTAGTTAAATTAACAATGAAAAATTGCATAACAGTACTAATGTTTTCTTTAAATTTAAACTGTAATGGATGTTTTTTTAAAATCTTATCCATTTAAAATTGAGCCATCTGAACTCGTTACCACATGTAATTGTTTTTATATTTGTAATCAAATTCTCCAAGGCACCTTTACTAAAAAAATCACAGGTTTTTATTCTCGTCCCGCAAAAACGTGGCTGTTTGCGTTTCTGCGTTTGGCGTTTTTCATGATGCCTATCCATTGATCTGCACTGTAAATTTGTTGCTGATGATGTTGGGTAGAAACGAATGTCCTGATACTAAATATTTATAGTCTATTAGGTTTATACTGAGATTACGTTCTTGTACAAGCTTTAAGAGAGAAATGGTCATTTTAAGGTTACTAGTCTGACCGGCACAAGAATCAGAGTACATTATAAAATAATTTTGGGTAGATGTATGCATTTTTAAAAGCTTTTTAAGACACAACGTCTTGAGAGCCCCTTTCGTCTTTAATTTTATCCCAGACAAACATGTTGCTTACATCGTCATTGAAATAATGTACACCGAAGTTAAAAACATAAAGATTTAATTTGTAGTATGCTATAGAAATAATAATTTTTGGAAACGGTAAGGCTTTCTGCAGGTCAAAAGTTGGTATGTATGCTTTATTAGTTCTTTTTCGATCATTTTTTAGACCTTCTCCTGCTGTATATGCCTTTCGTTGGTGGAGTTATCTTTGTATTTCAAATCCATTCCTAGCATTTTCATCGCCAGCTCCCTGTATCTTTAAATTAAGGACATCACATGTTTTGCACGTGTTTTGCATTGTAAATTAAATTTTGTTTTAAAAATTTTATTACAATATTTTAATTTGTTAGGTTCTGTCATATCAGTCTCACATATTTATTTATTTAGCGTATGGCTACATCACAGGTTCATATAAATATAAATATATAAATATAAATTATATAAATTACAAACAACAGTAAATATAAAAATATTATTCTACAAACAAACATCTAGATTATAAATATATTCGATTGACTCTTTTGTAGCAGCCAGGAAATCTGAAGGGTTGCCATTATAGCATCTAATCAGGCATTCCTCTACAATGTGTTTTACTGTTTGCTTTTCGGCGCCGCAGTCGCAATTTGGTGATTGTATTTTTCCCCATCTAAAAAGTGAGTCGGAACATCTGCCAGTTCGTTCTTATTCTATTGAGTGTGGTCCAAATTCGTCTCGGTTGGTTGAAGCCCTCAGGCTTGCTTGTAATACATGGCATGTTCCAGTTAGCTGGTGCAGCGTTATTCTCCCATTGTTCTCTCCACCGTTCAGTTACATTAAAGTTTTGATCTACTAGCCTTTTTGCTGTTTTTAGAGGCGGGTGTCTTGAACGGAGCCTATTTATGTCTCTGACCTATTTATGTCTCTGGCGGAAGTTCCGACATGGGAGCGGAGCTCAGGATCAGTATTAATTTTTGTAAATTCTCTGACAAGGGCATGTTCCCGGCGGATGGGTGATGGAGCTATATGACTCAAAGCTGGTAACCAGTAAGTGGGCGTGGCCTTGATTGTGCCCGATATAGTTCGCATGGCTTGGTTGAGTTGGACATCAACACGGTGAGTATGTGGTTTATTTATCCATACTGGTGCACAGTATCCCGCTACGGGGTATACCAGTCCTAATGCTGTCGATCTAAGTGTGGGTGCTGAGGAGCCCCATGTAGTGCCGCAGAGTTTTTTGCAGGATGTTGTTACAAGTTCGGAGTTTTGCAGCAGTCTTAGTAAGATGCTCTTTTTTTTTCGGTCTCACATAGTTTTTGTAAAAATCATATATGTTTCGTATTGTTAGTCCTGGATTTAAATACTTGATGTTGGGGTTATTTTTTTTGTGTAATGGCATTGGTAGGAAAGAAAACTTTCTATGTAAGTTACAATATCAGAATCAGTCAGTTTTTTGGAACTTATTGTACCTCGTTTATCAGTAATTTGGAAAACATCGTCTTTCGAAAGGCAACGATACAGTCTGTCATCACTAATTTAAAATGTTTTAAAAAAATATTTCCTACACACAGCTTAAGTTTAATCATTAGAATACAACAAACCGGCATATCTATGTTTTGTGTACCTTAAAAAGGCATTTGACTGGGTGAAATTAAAAGACGTTATCCACTTACTGTATGCAAGAGAGATACCTCTAGGAATAATCAAAATGATCTAAAATATCTACCAAAACAACACAATAAAAGTAAAAGTAGAATAAGAACTACCCGACCCTATTAAAGCTGGCAATGGAATAAGACAGGAAGATTCAATGAGTACTCTATTGTTCAATCTGATTATAGACAAAATATTTAAAAAAGTAAGAACTAAAAAAGGATACCAAATGGGGGAAAAACAACTTAGAATAATCTGCTATGCAGACGACGCAATACTACTCTCTAAAAGTGAAGATGATTTACAGCGTATGCTGCACCAATCTAATATAATCGCCAGAAAATTTAACATGTTAGTTTCCCCAAAAAAGACAAAATGCATGGTTACAACAGCAAATTTACTAAGATGTAAATTGGAGCTGGAAGGTCAGATAATAGAACAAGTGATGGAGTTTAATTATCTAGGCATCCCATTATCTAGCTACGGAAAGCTCGAAACCGAAGTGGACGGTCAAGTAAATAGAGCGAACAGAGCCGCAAGCTGCCCAACTGAAACAATATGGAGAAATAAAAATATCGGGAAAGAAACGAAAAGCAGAATTTACAAAACAGTCATCAGACCAATAAAGACATCTTCTTCTTACGGTGCCTTATACTTAAGGACATTGGCCATTACATTTGACCATTTAATCTAATTTGTAGCAGCCCTGAATAGTTATATGGAGGTCATGTTCGTCCATTGCCGTAGGTTTTTAAGCCAAGAGTTGCGTCTTCTTCCTGGTCCTCTTTTGCTATTGACTTTGCCTTCGATTATAAGTTGGAGCAGTTCATACTTTTGATTTCTTATGATGTTACCAAAATATTGTGTTTTCCGTTCTTTTATTATAAGCATAAGCTCTCTTTCCTTATTCATCCTGCGCAAGATATCCGCATTTGTCGTATGGCTGATGTAGGATATTCTGAGCATTTTACGGTAACCCCAGAGTTCGAATGCTTGGATTATTTTTTGTGTTGCTTCTGTCATTTTCCAGGCTTCACCACCGTAGAGCAAGGTGGAGAAAACATAGCACTTAAGTATTCTAGTTCTCAATGAGATGCTCAGCTGGCGGATACATAGAACTTTTTGCATTTTGTAAAATATTGTACGTGCCTTTTCCATGCGTATTCTTATCTCTAGTGAGTTGTCCCAAGTTTCATCAAGATTACTTCCAAGGTATGTTGTTCTTGTTATTTTTTACAGATCTGTTCCGTCGACATTGACCTTCACCGTTCTGTTTTGGTGCTTGCTGATGACCATTGTTTTTGTCTTCTTTGTATTTAATTTTATTCCAAATTTTCTACAGGCTGTAGTTACTCGGTCCATTAAGCGTTGCAGGGCTTCAGCATTATCTGCCAGTATGACACTGTCATCAGCATATCGCAGGTTATTTATACATTGCCCGTTTATAATTATACCACTCGAGGTGCCTTATAAAGCTTTCTGAAATATCTTCTCCGAGTAAGCATTGAACAGCAAAGGTAATAGGACACATCCCTGTCTTACTCCCTTCTCGATATTGATTTTTCCAGATGTTTCGCTTTTTATTCTGATTTTAGCCTTTTGTTCTTGGTAGAGGTTTTAAATGCTCCTTAAGTCTTTATCGTCGATATTACATGACCTTAAAATATCTATAAGTTTATCATGTTTCACCAGGTTTAAACGCCTTTTGAAAGTCTACAAAACACAAGTTTACATCAGAATCGACATATCTACATCTTTCAACTAGCACACGTATTGAAAAAAAGTGCTTCTCTTGTTCCGAACCCATTTTAAAAAACCAAACTGAGTTTGACCAGTATGTTCGTCTAGTTTATTGTATACTCTATTGTGTATTACTCGTAGGAAAAGCTTCAACATATGATTCATCAGGCTAATAATCCTATTGTCTTCACATTTATTGGAGTTTCTCTTCTTTGGTAGTGGTATAAACACCGATGTCAGCCAATCATTTGGTATTATGCCTGTTTCGTATATTTTGTTAAATATATTAAATATATCTTCCAATAAACACATACGCGTCAGAAACAAGACCTGACACAGAGAGGACAAAAAGGATGTTAGAAATAGCAGAGATGAAAACACTCAGAAAAATTGATGGTAAGACACTATGGGACAGAGCTAGAAGTACAGATAAACGACATAGATGCAAAGTGGAGAACATCAAAAACTCGGTAAGAAATAGAAGAGCAGAATGAGACGATTATATAAGCCGAATGACAACAAATAGAGTAGTAAAAACGGCAAGAGACGGTTTCCCAATAGGAAGACGATCAGTAGGAAGACCACGAAAACGATGAGATGACAACTTACTGGAGGCACATTGAAAAACAGAGAGAGTCAAGTCTATATAAAAAGAAGAAGATGAAGAAAAATAAAAAGATCTAGTTTAGTAGACTCGATCAATAAATTAAATAATTTTTTTTCCAGCTCATGAAGTTCAAAATATTCTATTTCTTTTTTTTTTTTTTTTTTTTCATCTTCTGTAAATACCGTTTAATATTTTTTTGGACATCCGCAATCAATATTTTTAAATTATTTCTCATTGTTTATTACACACCTCTTAGTTAAATACTCTTTACCACTATTTCTTAATATTTTTCTTTTGTTGACTGCCCAATTTTCTTTATGAAGTGATCTTTTTCGAGCCTTAGCTAGTTCGGAGTCCGCTTGAAGATTTTTTTGGTCACTATGATCATTTATATTTTCGTCATAACTTGAATATTTACCTAAAACAAGGAAATAACACATTTAAAATGTTAAGCAATACTTTTAGGTTCTAAAAACAACTTACTTAACAAGAATGAAAAATTTCCGGAATTAATATTATTATCTTTAGTTTAACTTAGAATTATATTAGGAATTAGAATCACTAAAATCATCTATATTTATCAAAATAAGCTATTATAACTCGATTTGAAACAGGTAAACAATAAACATAAATTAATCAATGATATGATACAATATGTCACAATAAAAGTGAAGTAACTTGGAACTTACTTCATTATTAATGTGACTTGTGACTTACTTTACTTTTATTAACTCCATATTAACTTAACTCCATTTTTGTGTTAAAGCAGTAAATTTTATGGAAGGAACTTCGCTTTTATATTAAAAGAATAAAAAATCCGTAAACCAAATTCAATTTAGAAAATTAGTTAACGGATTCTTTATCAGATGTCGCTATTGCGTACAGATCAAAGCCATTTTAGTGTTGCTTCTACTATGAAAGAAAAGAGTGTTTTCACTTTCAGATTGTTTGTGAATAACCGCTCCGAAGATCCCTTTTAGGGTGAAATACAGATGCACTATACGTGAAATCAAATCGAACTGTCTTTCCTTTTAAAAGAATAAAATATATATGGTTTAATGATGAACAATAAAAGAGTAAATAACAAATTGGGGAGTTACACCACTTTTACAATAAATGACAGATCAGTGTACTGTACCACATAAAACAAATTAAAATATTGTTCGCAAGAAATAAAAACGAAAAAGCTTACCATAAAAATTTTACTCGATGCGTCCAAATTCTTGTAATTCGTTATAACGCGTGTACGTTTAAAGATGGCAAAACAACAACTGTATTTTATACTCTGCAATTAGAACTAAAACAATCTTAAACCTATCATGGCGATTTCAACGCAAAAGTTGGTGAAGGTGGAAGTGCGCTGGAAAATTAGGTTTGGGATTGAGAAACGAACGAGGCGACATGTCGGTAGAGTTTTATTACTTATTATTTTACAAGTAAAACACTTATTACCACAAACGCCCTTTTTTAAACGACCAAAACGTAGGTAGTAGAGTTAAAAGCCTAAAGCAGATATTGAAGATAACGTGTTTACAAACCAAATAGATTTTGTTTTAATTAGTGACAGATGCGAGAACTCCTTTAAGTCGCTAAAAGCATACACAGGATCTGATGTCGTCTTTGACCATAACCCGGTTGGGTCCAGTATCAAAGTATCTACAAAAATCTAGAAGACTAAACAGGAAGTACATGTTAGATAAACTAAAGTTTAAAGTACGTTAATAGACGTTTCAATTTTCACCTCGGAAGTCGTTCTAAAAATACAAACATTAGTAAATTAAACAAATTTTGTTTTTTTGTTACTGCTTGAAAATTATGTTCTTGAAATGCATGAGGATTTTCTGTCGCATAGGTATGGCTATTGCGCTAGCTAAACACACCTCTTCTAGTAAATGTGGCTTCATCGGTAAATAAAATTTTATTATAAAACCTTGGATTTTCTAAATGCCGCCCTATTATAAATGACTAAAACAAAGCCTTGCTGCAAAAGTCTGTCGTAAAAAATTATGTAAGACTTACTGAAGTGAAACAGAGGAATACACATTTTCTGTCTGTATTATTCGTGACACCGTAGATTTGCTCATACCAGTGGCCGCAGAAATAAACCTTGTACTGATTTCTGGATCTTCTGCAACACCCTCAACAATTTCATCCTTCATATCTGCATCATTACTCTCGGTCTTCCAGCATTCCCGTTTTTGGGATAAAATGACCCTTAATATTGTTCTAAAGCTATCTTCTTGAGACATTGTAAATTAATTACTATTAAACTGGGAATAAGCCACAATTAAAGATAAAAATACGTTTATTGACGTTTCAATTTCCACTTCGGAAATCTTCTCAAAATACAAACAGTAAATTGATTTACTGTTTGTATTTTGAGAACGATTTCCGAATTGGAAATTGAAACGTCAATAAACGTATTTTTATCTTTAATTGTGGCTTATTCCCAGTTTAATAGTAATTAAAATAACCCTGTTTCACCTACTCTGCCGAACAATTATCTAATAGTTTTATGGTTTGGTTGCCTTCTGTTGGGATAAAGTTCGAAATAGCGTTGAGCTACTTTACAAAAACAAAAATTTTCCTGGACATACAAACAGATCATACCGCGCATTTCTACATTAGAAAATTCACTATGACGTGGCCTTTTACGTTTATCTTGGTTTATAAAAAACTTAATAGAACTTTGACAAAAATAATGACTCACATTGCATTTTAACAACTAATAATAAATAAATTCGTGTTTACGTCTTGACGTTGCGATTAATTTATATAAATAAAAGAAAAAATAGTTTTAATTTATAAGTTATTTCAAAACATGAGCTGCTACAAAGAAATATTTTAACAATAGTAAAACAGAAGTTTAAAATCTTTGAAAAACTGTGATTTAGCTGTAGTAATATATATGTAAATCTCAATAACCGCAAATAACTCACTTCAAAAACTGGTGTTTAAAGACTAAAATCCTAAAACAGTTCGTTGGATAATTGCACTGAACGGCCTTAACTGAATATTACGTTATATTTCGCCGTATACCATTTTCCAATTACAAATATTAAAAACAAACACAACCCCAATTCAGATTTCGTGATTCCACTCAAGTAATACTGTCGACTTTTAAGAACATTTTCTCGAAAATAAACAACTTTATTATAACGAAGTTAATTTAAACTCATACAGAGCGGTAGATTGCCAAAACTCATGCAAAGGTATAAGAAAAATATAAATTTACATCAAGCCCTAACTGCTTTCTGAACCAAAAAAGAAAATTTGATAAAACATCTCATGGCTCCGTGATCCAATTTAAACAAGGTACAAGGAAAATAGGTAATGCCGTTATTTTCGCTTTTCTATGCATATAAGGGGAGAACGAAAACATCGCATTAGCTGAGAAACTGGATCCCGACTTGATATTTAATCAAAAGCTACAATGAAAGGATAAAATGCAACAGGAGACGCATTTTAAAAATTCCTATTTTGTCTCTAGATTGGAAAACACGATCAATTTTCGCATACTACTTACGTTATATAAAAATTGTATGAAACCATAAGCTACCATTAAAAACTTTAAAACTCGGTACCTAATAGTTACTGCACTTATCGCTTTACCCAGAAATTTTTTACAATAAATCTCGGATTCATTGAATTAAAAAGAGTATTATGATATAAATGTTAAAATTAACAATGTTTATGTAATGGAACCATTTTCACTTAAAAATACTTCTTTTTTGTAGAAGCAAAGCTTACTTTAAGGCTTCTATACCCATCTCTAATTTTTCGTTACTTGTCTTTTCTTCATTGTGGTCGTAGGATTTGTGGTTGCATGCTTATTTTTATATACTTAGTCTGTTGCTGTTTATTATTAAACCCGTTTTCGTAGCTTATTATTATAATGCCACATTCGCCTCTCGTACATCGTTTTCCAACAATATTGATATCATCAGCAGAGGCAAGGATTTGCACTAATTTATTATGTAACGAACCAATGGTTGTGACTTGTAATATACTTATTACTTTTTTATAGCCAGATTGAACAGTATACAGGAGAAAGAATCTGCCTGGTAGAGAACGTTAATTTTAAAAGATTCAGACAGTTCCCCGTCAATTAGGACTCTTCATTCAACTTTTTCATAAGTTAGTTTTGTTAAAACTACCAACTGATTTGGTATTCCTAGATCTTTCATTGTTTTGAACATTTCTCTTCTATTCTCAGAGCCGTAAACTGCTTTGTAGTTTATAAATATGTGATGAGTATGTATTCCATGTTCCAGTGATTTTTCTAAAATTTGTCTCAGGGTTGCAATCTAATGAATTTCCGATTTACTACCTCTATAACCAGCCTGGTATTATTCTGCTATTCGTTCTGTATATGGTGCCATACGGTGACATAGTACTGTGCAAAATAGTTTATATGCTGCATTTAGAAGCGTAAGTCCTCTGTGGTCTGAACATTTAAAGACATCTTTATTTTTTTGTATGATGTAAAGTAATCCCATAATATAATTATTGGGAAGAAATTCTTTGTTCATATTTCTTTTATAAGCTGCTGTAATGTCATTATGGTGTCGTGGCCACCTTTTTTATATAGTTCAGCTGGGGAATTATCTATTCCGGGTGATTTGTTTCTGGCTAGTTTTTTTAACTGCGAATCGTCGGTGTTCCCTCTTCTTTGTCGTCTGTTTCTCTTTCATTGTTTGTAATATTATACCATAATATAATTTTTGGCTTATTAGTGTTTTAGCCCATAATTCTAGCGTTGGGCATAGATGAAAACAGAAAAATAGATATATTTTTATTTAAAGTGTCAGAAATCAATGTCAGATGTTTTGAAAAACCGTATAAGCTTTTACCAAAGCCAAAGTTAACTGATTATCTAGTAAGTGATTCGCCAGTCCTATCGAACTTT
>CAKJVB030000009.1:470245-495500 GCA_918026665.1 Diabrotica balteata
GTAATTGATATGATCGATCATGTGTACTCTTTCATTTTTCGGACTGTACCTAAGATTTAAATATAGCAGACTAATAGAATTCAGGTTAAGTGAACAATAAAAGAGTACTGAAATAAGGAGTGAACTTAAAAGAAAATTGTGGGAGCCAGGAAAGTACCAATGTCACTTTTTAAAGAATATTATATTACTGTAAGGGTTGCTTTAATTAATTTCTAAAAATAAGGAAAAAATGGTACTAATGAAACAAAGATATAATGTACAACCCAATTTAATCCCTACGATTGACGACAAGCTAAAACGGTGAAAAGAATGTATGAAAGAGCTCTTCGACGACGAAAGAGGAAACCTACAAGACATTTCTTTCAAGAACAGAGAAACAAGTATAGAAATTACAAAGGAAGATATATTGTATACACTAAAGGACACCAGAAACGGAAAAAGCTCGGGGCCAGATCAACTGCCCATTGATATCCTTAAAATAATAGAAAACGAGTATGAATGCACAGAATGCACTGACCACCGCACCACAGGCCTAATTTATCACACACCTAAAATGTTTTTGAAGATCATTCATAAACGCATTTACCAAATACTTAATATGGATATTGAAGAAAATTGATTTGGATTAAGTAGAGGCGTAAGTACCCATAAAGCCCTCTTTGCATTCAACTTAATAATCCAGAGATGCTTAGATGTGAACTAAGATATGTACGTCTGTTTCATAGATTAGAACAAGGCTTTCGATAAAGTCTGCCACAAAGAACTAATGGACGTCTTTAAAGCAAAACGATTACAAAGCAATGACTTTCTAATTATAAAAAATCTATATTATAAACAGCAGGCACACATACGCATTAATAAACATACATCAAAAGAGTTCGAAATTAAAAGAGGAGTGCGACATGGTTGTGTATTGTCACCACTACTATTTAATGCATACCCTGAAGAAATTATGAAAAGAGCTTTTGAGGAAGAAACAGCAAGAATAAAGGTCATTGGAGCACTAACTAACAACATTATATATGCGGACGATACTATCTTAATAGCAGACAACCACCAAGACCTCCAAAAGCTAATAAACAAGATAGTTAAGTATGGAGTAAAATATGAATTATAAATAATAAACATCAAGAAAACTAAATTTATGATAATATCAAAAACCAAAAATAATGATGAACGCGTGACATTTAACGTAAAAACTTTAGAACAAGATGAAAACTACAATGAATTTGGGACAATAATTAATCATATAAACGGTATCTTCAAAGGAATCAAAGTTCGAATAGCCAAAGCACGAACAATCTTCAATAAAATGAGAAAGATACTTTGCGCACGAGAACTTAAATTAGGCTTGAGAGTTAGGCTGGCAAAATTACAGTTCTCGACTCTGTTTTACGGAATAGAAGCAAGGACACTTTACGCGTCGACTACAAAAAAGTTGTGAAAGCATTTGAACTGTGGGTGTATAAAAGAATCCTTAAAATATTGTGGACCGAGCATGTAACAAACAACGAAGTCATGGGATAAGTCAAAAAAAAAACGAAGATATTGGAAACAATCAAAAGACGAAAGCTGCAATACCTGGGGCATGGTATGCGTAATAAAAAATACAACATACTACTCATGGTCTACAAGAATTTCATGGTTACTTTAATTGAGGAAATGGTATTCAGAGTGGCAGCATTTAAGATCAGGACATCCATAATGATTGCCAACCTCCGTCGCAGAGATGGCACGTAAAGAAAAAGAAGATATTATAGAAAACGTACAATTTACAATTAATCAAACCTACCTATATGACTCCTTACCTATTATGTACAGTTTGACATCTTTAAATATAATGAAATACCTGACCAAAAAGAGAAAGCAATAACCCTGTCAACTAATATGTTTACTCTAATATTATTGTTCTGAAGCTATTTTATGAAACACACTTTAAGTTTAAAAGAAAACTATTCGCTCTTAAAAATGGAAAATCATGAGAGTCACATCTCAATAAAAGGAAATAATTTAGGCAAAGAGAATGGTGTGTCAGGATTGTCACAGAAGACAATCTATCAGGAGAAAATCCTGACAGTTTCTCCTCATTTTACACACAAATTACAGCTGCTTGATACAGTTTTTCTAAAATATTTTTTCTCAGTTTCTCAGAACATTTAAAAAAAATATGAAGACCTAATTTTTTTTGTCTCACGTTTCCCCTACTGTTTTGATTAAAGTCTATACTTAAAACTGAATACGCAATAGTTTATAGAGATGTACAATTTTCCTAATGGCCATAATAAATAATAAAATGCAAAAAAACGCCTTATGAACCAGATGCCGTCACAAATTCAAAACCAAGCAGTAATTTCATCCCGCCTAATATATAATTTAAACGAGCATTGTGAGGAAATTAAACATGCCACAAAGCACAACAGAAAGCTTTTTATATTTCTCTTCTACACCTTTCCCGGACTGCGTGTGACAGGTTAGTCAACATATGCAGACCACGAAACAGAGCCGACTTATTTTTCTGAGCTAAGTTACAGGATTTTCTTTTAATAAATAACAAAACGTTCATATAAGGTCACCTGATAAAATATATATATATATATATATATATATATATATATATATATATATATATATATATATATATAATTTTCTTGGGTGTATGTCAGGTTATGTTGGTCTGAAATTAAAACAATTCTATTTTCTATTCACCGCCAGCTGATTGTTTGCTGCATCAGAAGTGCACTAAAAATTTATTAAAACAAAGAAATAAGCAACACTAAGATAAAATTGAAGATAGATAGATAGTGAGATAAAAAGAAAAGGGGAAGCCTGTATGAAGTTGGAATCCGGGAATGTACTATACTATAAAGGAACTGAAGAAGAATCATTAGCTGTTGTCGGTTTTCTTATTTCTAATCAGCATGTCCATAAGATTAGACAATATATTGGAATTTCAGAAAGGATTGCGGCTCTAATAACGGACATAAATAAAAATATAAGTTTAAAGATCATACAAATTTACGCCCCTACATCGTCACATACGGATGAAGAAGTGGATATATTCTACGAATCATTGACACAAACAGTGAACAAATACAAAAGCACCTACACAATCATTATAGGCGACTTCAATGCCAAATTAGGGAGAAAACTAGAAGAATCAGAAAATAAAATCGGCAACTTTGGATATGGAACACGAAACGAAAGAGGAGAAACATTAATGAATTATATGGAAACGAACGGTCTATATGCGATGAATACATTTTTTAATAAAAAACCACAGAGAAAATGGACGTGGGTCGCGCCCAATGGTTTAACAAAAAATGAGATTGATTACATCCTATCCAAAGAAAAGAGCATAGTACAAGACGTTACGGTCATAAACATGATTTCCGTAGGAAGTGATCACAGAATTGTTAGAGCCAAAATTAAAATTAACTCCACAACAGACAGACAAATATTTAAACCATCTAAAAAAGAGATGGATACAGAACTTCTTAAAGAACGCAAAGAACAATACATAAACCAGATAAAAAGAAGTGACATATCACAGCTAAAGGATCTGCAACTAGACGAATTAAACGATAAAATAACAACAGAACTACTAGAAGCAGGCCTGAAGATTGCTAATAAACAAAAGCGAAAACAACAAAAAATTAGCGCTAAATCACAAGATATGCTAAAAAAACGACGACAACTACTGAACGATAACAAAAGAAATACAGTGGAGTATACCGAACTGAATAAAACCATAAGAAAACAGATAAAGGAAGATTTAAAGAAATACCAAGAAGACCGCATTAAGAAAATCATAGAGAAGAACAAAAGTTTAAAAACAATGAAGACAAATATAGGAAAAAGAAAACTAATCATGCTTAAAGCTGAGAACAATGAAGAAAGAGATCTAGGAGAAATAGTAAAAATCACAGAAAGATATTAAACAGACCTATACAGTTCTAAAAATGACCCACCACTATCATCTAAACAGAATCTCACGAGGAAAATACAAAATGTTGGCTCAGAGGTATTACCAGAAATAACTGAAGATGAAATCGAAAAATCAATAAACGACATAAAAAGAAATAAAGCGGCCGGTAAGGACAAAATACTGGCGGAACTGCTAAAAAAAGGAGGAGACACGATAAAAAAAATGCTAAAAATACTGTTCAACAAATGTCTGTTTGAAGGTAAAATACCCAAACAATGGAGAAATGCCAACACAATCTTAATACATAAGAAAGGAGACCAAACAGACCTAAACAACTACCGTCCTATTTCCCTTTTATCACAACTATATAAAACCTTCACAAGAATAATAAACAACCGACTAACCTATAAACTTGATAACTACCAACCAGTGGAACAGGCCGGATTCAGAAAAGGATACAGCACAATCGACCATCTACATACGCTTAAAACCTTAATTGAGAAAACCAATGAATACAACCTTCCGCTGTACTTAGCATTCGTAGATTATGAAAAGGCTTTCGACAGCATTGAACACTGGGCGGTTGAAGAAGCTCTGGTCAATAGTAGAATAGATTCAAGATACCGACAATTGATACATGATATTTACCAAAACGCAACCATGACCGTAATTCTGGACGACAAATTAATAACGGATAATATAAAAGTTAAACAAGGAGTCTGACAAGGCGATATAATTTCACCTAAACTGTTTACCTTGACACTCGAAGACATAATAAAATCAACAGATTGGGAAAACAGAGGAATATGTATTAACGGAAAATACCTAAATCACCTTAGATATGCGGATGATATACTCCTGATCTCCTCGGAACGACAAGAACTGGAATTAATGCTGAATGAACTTCATGAAAAATCACTGCAAAAAGGCCTAAAAATTAACTTCAACAAAACAAAAGTAATGACAAACACGAAAGACCAAGAGGCAATAAAAATAAAAACAGAAAAAATAGAACAGGTAAATGAGTATATCTATCTAGGACAAGCAATCAGAGCTAATAGAGAAAATCAAACAGCCGAAATATCGAGACGAGTAAAAATGGGATGGGCAGCGTTCGGCAAACTTTCTTACTTTCTAAAAAATCAAACAATCCCTCTATACCTACGAAGCAAGGTATATAACTCCTGTATTATACTGGTGCTCAGCTACGGAGCACAGACATGGACATTTACACAGGCCAATTTGGATAGGATAAGGAAGGCACAAAGAGCGATGGAGAGACAAATGTTGGGTGTATCACTTAGAGATAGAAAACGTAACCAGTGGATCAGAACCAGAACAAAGACAGTAGACGCGATAGAACAAGCAGCAAAACTGAAATGGAAATGGGCTGGACACAATGAACGTCTCCAAGACGGACGATGGAACAATGCCATCGGAAAGTGGCGTCCATATAATGCAAAGAGATCAAGAGGCAGACCACAGATGAGGTGGAAAGATGACATCAGGAAACAAGGAGGTCCCACATGGCAGAGAACAGCTCAAGATAGGGAAAGATGGGAGAACTGGGGGAGACCTATATCCAACAATGGAAGGATAGAGAATAGGTTAAAAAAAAAGATAAAATTACATAAATATTTACTTACAGAGGTAGAACTGTTTACTAAAAAACGACAAGACAAACATTTGTTTTACACTTTCACAATTAGACTGACAATTTGTAAAAAACGTTTGTATACACATAAAATAACAAAAAGTGTATAGTGGGTAGACGAGTTTTTTTAAATTTCTATATATAAAATAAGATAGCAGGTAGACAGTAATTTAATATTGATTTAAATGAATTGCAAAATATTGCTGTAGATGCTGCTTAGCTGATACGTATCTGCTTTGTAATTTATTAAATTTTTTGTGTTAGTAATATAACACATTTCCAGAAACAGCCTGTTTTTATAATTAGTTGCTGTTTGAAGGATTTTAACATTGTTATAGTCAAATTTGTGATCTGTGTTGATGAAGTGTTCGACAACAGCCCATGTGTTTTTGCCTTTATAGCATTCACTTTTATGCTGGGTAATACGTTGTTTTAACCAGTGGCTTATCTGTCCAATATAGCAATCTTCGCAGCCCAAACACGCTATTTTATCGATTTTATTGGTAGTATACATTACTGGTGTCTTTGACACGAGAAAATACATTTTTGGGGTTGTAATGTTATTTGTTAGATTTTCAACGAAGGACAATCTTTTATATGTAAAGTTTCTTGGAGCATCTTTATAAAATGATCCATCATAATAGTGGGAGTTGTAAATTAATGGTTTAAGGAGTGCCTTCGGATTACCGTTGTTAATAAATATCTCAAGTAATTTGCTCTGACTATTACTTAGAAACTGGTCGTCGCATATATTAAATATTCTATTTTTTATAGCAAAAACTGTACTGTATTTCTGGTTTTTTGGCTGGTTAGAAAAAGAGTTTAGAAATCTGCCTGATGCAGTAGGTTTTTGGTACCAATCTAGTATTATATGATTGTCTTCCGTGCGGATTACTTTAGTCTTCAAGAAAGGAACACTATTGTTAGTTTCTCTTTCAACAGTTAATTGTATTTTTTCGTTTAATCAAATTAAATGTAACGTTTTAATTAAAATAAATAATTAAATTAAACGTTTTTAAGATGATGGTGTCGACCTGATCGTTTGGTATCGCACAGATGTTATCGACAAATTTGTATAGGAAGGTCAGTAAAAATGGGAGGTTCATTGTGGTGTTTTCTGTTATTATGATCTAAAACAATGAGTACAAATATATTACTAATCGGACTACTCATGGGAGCTCCAAAGATTTGACGATAAAATGTATTGTTGATTGAAAAGTAGGTATTTTTAAAAATGAATTTTAGCAATGCCAACAAATTTTCTTTAGTTAAGATTGTTTGGAGTGTTATAAGTTCCCATTTTAGACGTAATAATGGAATATACTAAGTCTTTCGGAATAATACTGAATAGTTAGATTGCATCTAGAGAGATTATTGCATAATTATTAGGTAATTTTGTACCTCTCATCTTATTCACAAATGTGAACGTATCTCTAACATTAAAATTTGTCATATCTTTAAAGGTGACAAATTTTAATTCTTAATGTTTAACGATTTATCTTAAAAAAAATTAGTATCTTATTGATGGAGAAGCACATCGAAATAGTCCATTGTGTAAAATTAAGAGGGCAATTCGAAAGATTTCCGCGATTTAGTACAATTAAACTTAAAGCTAAAATTATTACTATTACAAAAATTAATATTAAACTCAACAGGCTTCCGTGTCGATTCTCAATGCGCTGAGCTTTCGACATCCTCTCTGATGTCTTCTTCAGGCTTTCGAGGTCTGTCACCCGACCCCCCAGAACAACTACACTGATTACTAATCACTGCATTACATTATTGTGTAATGCATTGATTATAGTTATATTGGTTAATGAAGGAGTATTGAAAGCCCTATGGCGAGTACCGAGTACATCGCTTAAGTGCAGTAGTCGTCTTTAACCAACCACTCAGTAGGTGTTACACTTTGATCGGATCAAATTAGACCCCGCCATACCTTAAATGTTATTTTGTTGGTGCTTAGTTTTTAAAGAATAATAGCCAATTTAAAAAATACAAATAAACGTCTAACCCAGCAGGAGTTTGAGGATATTGCTGAAAACTTTTTTGACAGTGTTGATGATATTTCTGACGCCAAAATAATTATTACTGATGATATTACTAATAGTTCTTTTGAACTTATTAATAATGGCCAATTTAATAGGATCAGGAATAATAAAATACTGACCAGTAATTTAAGTAGTGAGGAAAAAAATATTGATAATGAAGAAGGAACTAAGAGAAATTACTATAATGACGAAATAGGAAAAGATGGTCGAAAATAGCTCTGCGCCTTAGCTCTAGCTCTCTACCTGTGCACCAGATATAGTATCACAATAACCAGAGCTTTCTGGTTCAGCACGAATACATAAGCCAGTAACGTCTCCTACAGCTGTGAAGCTAGTACTCAATGACACAATTATTGACCAGATTAATAAGAAGACAAACAAAACGATTACAGAATTACAAATATATTATGGAAGTACTGCTTTCAACTGTCAATTTATAAGCCGTGTTAACCTAAATACAAGCTTTTCTAGACTACTGAATTTGGCACCCGTGTTCAAGTCCAATAATGAAGATATACATTCTCTTTTTTGCAACTGATGGTACACGTAATATATTTCGTTCCATAATGGCAGCAATGACCTTTATCCAGTTCTGATAATTTTTACTAGAAAGTGGTACTGATTTTAACATCCAGTTACGTAAGATAATTTTTGAAAAATAATAACGTAACGTAGTTCTTGAAAATACAAAAAGACCTAGCCAGAGCTCAATCCTTTTGATACAGAAGGTATATGCAATAACTGAATTTTTCTCTTAGAGGCAGTGAAAATCGTCTGTCCTAAATACGGATAACAATAAAGTAAACTAAGATTCTCTGTATGTTTGGTTCTAAGTCTATGGACTTCCATTTTATTTCTACTTAAAAGTCATCTAATAACTAATAATAGGTGAATTGAGCTCTAAAAAATAATTTTAAACATTTTTTGATAACCTCCTTTCTTACTTTTGCGTTTTTCTTCGAACTTTTAAAATATTGTTAATACTGTAGTTAAACCGATGTCAGTTATAGAGAAAGTCCATATGAAAATAAATTTGGACCTAAAAATACAAATCTGGTATATCAAATTTACATTCTAACGTAAGCCCAAGCCGGTCCTTAAGCTCACGTTTATCCACATGTCAGTTTCGCTTTAAGATAAATGTTCCAAAATTGTTTCCAGTTGAAATTAGCATTTTCATTCATTAAAAAGTCATGATGTTTTATCAACGTAAAAATCCTCACGATGTTCCTATGAAAATGAGATTAAAATTTAGATTTAAATCAAGAAAATTATACAACAAACACGTGAGCAAATTTAATGATATTTTTGTATTAAAACTAATTTAGAAACGTATTACCTATACCCTCTAAAACAATAACCTATATCTATAGAAACAGAAATATAGTATTGAATATACATGGGGCATGTACTTTCCAAATGTGCCCTTAGTTACTTCGGTAGAATGTTGAGTTTACGATTGACACAAACTCAATACAAATCATAATTTAAAAATTAAAGTAAATAACATAATTTATTACTGAACGGCTTAAAGAAAATAAAAAAATAAAAAAATAATTAATTGATTGGTTAACTTACCTGTTAAGGAATGACAATCATAATTGTCCTATCTTACATTTCGAACATTTGTACTAATGGTAGTGTTATTTTCTGGATGTTGACCACAGTTTAGAAGATCACAAGAAGAAGAAGAAAAAAGAGGATATCCAGCTTCTTGATAGATGACTAGGCGCGAATCACAGTTTTTTTTTTTGATCGCACAATAAATCGGCGGGTTCTAAACAATCAAATGGGATAGGGGGGTAGGGGAATCAAATGTTCGAAATGTAAAATGTAATATTGTTCTGAAGGTATTTTCTTGTGGCATTTTAAATTAATTACTATTTTTCTGTAAAAAAATACGTTTATTGACGTTTTAATTTCCACTTCGGAAATCGTTCTCAAAATACAAACAGTAAATTAAACAAATTTTGTTTTTTGTTACATAGTGAAAAATTCTTCTAATAATTTAATTTTATCTGACTCATTTATATTGACAATTCAGACATACATTATGCATTTTAATACATAATAATGATATTGCCAATATTGTTGAGTTGCGCTCCTGGGATGACTTTACTTATAAGATAGTTCATTCGATTACATAAAATCAACTTTAACTTGAGAATATCCGTCAGAAAAAATCATAGCATATACTTCGTCTTTAAAAAGACAAACACATGACATGATCACAGCAAAATTCTCCTGTTAGTGATTCCATAGTAAATTATGAGGGAAAAACCAGGAAAAAAAACCTCATAATACTACCCCGACATGGTAAGTATTTGTTGGTGCATTTAGTTTACCTTCAATAAACACCAAAATTCTGATTTTATATGTTTCGTTATTTAAAAAACATAAATGATGTATCCTCTATACGTTACTGACTTACTAATACTGGTATTTTCTTTTTAATAACTTCCTCTTTCAATATTGGTAACCAGATCCTACTACATTCTGCCGAGGAATTTGTTACACAATTGGCCTCATTTAGCATAATTAAAGCAGCTTCTTTGATTTTTCTTTTTTTACCATCCGTCTCTTTTAGGACCATATTTGAATTATTCCATTGAACCCTATGTTCATTATCCCATGCGTGTTTACATATTTGAGATCTGTCAAATTCTATATTTTTAATATAAGACTGATGTTTACTTAATCTAACATTTTTAATGGCCTCGATGTTTGATAGAGCCAAAATTACTTGTTTTAACGAAAATTTGTTCTTGGAGGAGAAACATTTGTTAACATCTGTTTTATTAAAAAATTATTATCCTTTATCGTTTATAAATAAGGAATTTTCAACAATCGATCGAATACAACAGAACATTTTAGAACGAGATCCTACAGCATACACAAGGAATAATACGAGGAAAATAACAATACCGTACATAAAAGGATTATCAGAAAAACTTAACAGGATAGGCAATAAATTCAACATTTCAACAACATTCAAAACAACAAACACGTTGATATCTATTTTGTCCAAAACCAAACCTAACAATGAACAAGCAAGGACAAAGAATTGCAATTATAAAATACCTTGTGAATGCGATCAGTTTTATTTAGGTGAAACATCAAGGCATTAAATGTCAGAATAAGTGATCATCAGTCTTATATTAAAAATTGAGAATTTGACAGATCTCAAATATGTAAACACGCATGGGATAATGAACATAGGGTTCAATGGAATAATTCAAATGTAGTCCTAAAAGAGACGGATGGTAAAAAAAGAAAAATCAAAGAAGCTGCTTTAATTATGCTAAATGAGACCAATTGTGTAACAAATTCCTCGGCAGAATGTAGTAGGATCTATTCTATTCTATAAAATCATAATTTTGGTGTTTATTAAAGGTAAACTAAATGCACGAACAAATACTTACCATATCGGGATCGTATTATGGTTTTTTTTTGGTCTTTCCCTCATAATTTACTATGGAATCACTAACAGAAGAATTTTACTGTCATTATATCATGTGTTTGTCTCTTTAAAGACGAATTATATGCTATGATTTTTTCTGACGGATATTCTCAAGTTAAAGTTAATTTTATGTAATCGAATGAACTATCTTATAAGTAAAGTCGTCCCAGGAGCGCAACCCAACAATATTGGCAAAATCATTTTAAAGTCGTCTACTTTAAAATGCATAATGTATGTCTGAATTGTCAATATAAATGAGTCAGATAAAATTAAATTATTAGAAGAATTTTTCACTATGTAACAAAAAACAAAACTTGTTGAATTTACTGTTTGTATTTTGAGAACGATTTCCGCAGTGGAAATTGAAACGTCAATAAACGTATTTTTATCTTTAATTGTGGCTTATTCCCAGTTAAATAGTAATTAATGTAAAATGTAAGATACGACAATTATAATTGTCCTTCCCAACCAATCATTTAGTTGTCCATTACATTACATTGCGAACATTTGTACTAATGGTAGGCTGTTTAAAGACTAGACAATATTGTGCGATATAAATAAACAAAATTATATTGCCATTCACCAAAAATTAGTAATTCACACAATTTATTTATTTATTTTTTTTTTTTATTAGGAACCATCCAGGTATTTCGGGGAATGACGATGACTCTATTCGCGACTCCAATTACAAAGTTTTAAGTGATTATTCTGCTAATTCAGATTACGAACCAATATTTTCAGAACAATATCATGTCGTTGCTGATAGCGATTTAACAGAAACCACCTTACAACATAAAGTTTACTAGGGAAGGCCAAAAAAAAAAACAAATAAAACGGAAATTCGACAATCAAAACAGGACAGAAACAAAAAAGAACAGAAAAAGCAATAAACAATATTACAACCAAAAAGGTAGAGAAATTAAACCAAAAAAATGTTTAAAGTACGAATATAATTGCTCTTTAAAATGTACCGAACATATACCTGTCAAAATACTAAAGTTAGAGTTTGAAAGATTTTGGCTATTGGACTCATAATATGATTGCCATGTGAATTTTATCGCAGCGGGAGTACAGCAGCTTCAGAAAAAAAACGACTTTATGGTAAAAATCCAGAAAAAAGATCTTTCAAAATCAATTTTCATGGATCTATAAAATACAAGACAAAGTGGTATGCTGCAAAATGTATATTAAAAAGTTTAATATTACAACATTTAGAGTTAATACCGCCCTAAAGAAATTTAGGGGTGACATTTCTTTAACTGACCAAAGAGGTATTAAAAAAGGAGGTCAAAATAAGCTTTTCGAAGCCAAAATTCAAAAAGTAATTGAACAAATTAAGAAAATTCCATAACATAAATGTCATAATCGTAGAGAACAAACAAGCGCTGAATTTTTGCTCCTGGAAATGACAATACAGAAAATGTATGAGCTGTAGAGTCAAGAAACCGAAAAACCTGCATGCCATCCTATAAAAAAATATTTTACCAACGATTTAATTTGAAATTCAAGACACTCAAAAAAGATACTTGTAATACGTGTGATAAGTTAAAGACACAACGGAACAAAAAGAAATCTTCTAAAACAATTATATCACTTACCTGAATAACGCAAAAAATGCTCAATATATGAAAAGACATGATTTCAGTTGGTCAAGGAAAATGAAAAATACGAATGCCTTACATTCGATGTAGAGAAAACATTACTCAAATCATGAATGTGTTGCTTGTGTGAGTCCATATCAAATAGGTAAAGAAATAATAATAAGACTTACTCACAATCAATTTAATTTAACAATCAGACGACCGGTTTCGCTTTCTACAATTTGCAAAGCATCTTCAGGTCTAGATACAAAGTTAAACTAATGCTGCAATAAAATAAACCCAATTAGGGTAGTGTCTAATAAAGATAAAATAAACAAATAAGTTAGTTTATACAAATTATAGTAATTATGCCAATATTACATGTCTGTGGTTTTCAAAATGAATAAATTTGAATATATAAAAGGTATTAACAGACAAGGTAAGACCCACAATTGGTATAAAGTAGTAGTATTATATTGTAATAAATTAATAAATGAGCAGATAAATAAAACAAAACAAACATTACTTACATGCCGGTACTCTATTAATTGATGGATGGTAGGTCATGGTTGCAAAAATCATGTATTGTTGATTGGAGAACTTTAATGTGCTATTGCAGTTGTTTTGACAATAAACGGGAAGTTCTTGAGGAGAACAGATTTGATCCAATGAATTAGAGATAGGTATATTGTGGTTGTTTGTCAGATGAAAGTGATGTTCTTTACTATTGTATTATTTAAATTATTTACACTTATATCAGAGATATATTTTTTTGGAATGTGTGTTATTTATTGAGTATTTATGTTATGAAGGAGACAGTTTTATGACAAATTTTTATGACATTTTTTTACATTTTTGACTTTGGCAAGTCAGGGATTCTGTTACGTTTGGGCTAAAGGCGTTGCAGGAAGAGGGGCTCAAGAGGTAGGTTCTTGCCTTCTCAAACATAAAAATGCTCACATAGAAAAAGACGTCCAACATCTCATTCTCTGAGTGATTCATGCGGCGGTTAAAACCGGAATATTAAGTTAACTCTTATGTTAACTCTTATCTTTCATGAATCATCTACTTTGACTGATATTACTTTAAAATTTTTATGTTTAGGCCACAGTTTTTTAACCAATAACTCAGATTCTGCTCAAATTGAGTCGGCATTAAAAAACCAGCAAAGATTGTATTTGCTCTCTGAATATGTAAAGGTAATAAAACAATGTCGAAAAAAAAACCTTTTGTGGTAACGGAACTGAACAACTGTGATTTTTTGAGTGTCAATATGATATGGTCAAAAAAATCGTCAACAGAAAAACAAGAATCGATGGACAAAAAGTAAACTGGCTAAAAATAAGATACATTATGTTAAATAAAGACGAAGCATTCTTGCTGACTGTTTAGCACTATTCGTTTGACGCACCTGTAGATAAGATTGATATTAAAAAGAAGGAAGGAAGGAACAGCACAGTAAGTAAAATAGAAGACCTTTTTTAATGAATACGCTATGGCCCAATGGTAAGATGAATGCTGTAAAAAAACTTGCAAATCTGAACGAGATGATGTACCTTATTCCATCAGACTGCCAAGATTTCTACAAAAAAAATCGATGAGTATAACATAGCTAGTCTTGATTTTGAACTTGATGATGTTTAATAGATTTTTTTTCAATAAATGATTTTTCTTTTGTATAAATCTTCCAAATTTTATTTTTTATTAATAATACATAATAATGCAGAAAGCCACCAACCACAAAAAATAGCTGTGTTTCTCAAAATATTCAAGAAAATACTTTTCTTTTACTTTCACTTTGTTAAAAATAAGATATTTTGCCAGATGAAAATAAAAATTACTAAAACTTAACTTAAAACTTAAAACTTTTTAATGAAACTCTAATATATACTATTAATATACTGTTAAAAACCAAATTATATCGATTTACTCAAAACTCAACTTCTGAAGGTAGCTTTCTGCATAACTACGTCCAATTATAGATAGTTTAAAATAATGTAGAGACTTTCGCCAAAATTTGGCATCAAATTTAATTAAAGTTCAATCAAAAAAATCACATACAAAAATGTCTAATAGAAAATTAAGTTTAACTTAAAGGAGATTTCACATTAATGAATCAGACCGAGTTATATAACAGCTCACAGGAAAAGGCAGTTGAATTACACCCAAAGAGATGGAAGTGAACTTCTGTTCGAGATAATGAAATGTCTACTGTCTACAGTGCAATATTCAACATCTGCTCTGTGATTAAAATCGCTCCTTTCACGGTTATCCGAGTAGTTTGGAGTAAAGATCGAATAGGACGATTCAACTGCGTGTATAAACGTCACTTCGATAAGAAAGATCGCAAGGGACTTACTTTAGAATATTATCGTTCAGAGGATCGTGATTTTCAATGGAGAAACATTAATCGTCATTTAGTGTATATATACACAGCAAGTAATAAAAACTATCAGTTTTAATAGAAAATAGTTTTAAAGTTTATACTAATTATTTGTCAACGTTAAAATGAAAAATATATAAAATGATATAAAGGTACAAAAAATTCTATTAAAACAAACACACGCATAAGATTTGTTCTAGACCTTAGAAAATTTTTCTTTACTGATATGGGCTAAACTGGATATTATTTGCTATGGCGCTATATAATATTTATTAGAAAAATAAATATAATACACATATTTTAAATGACGTCATAACAGTCGCAAATAGCGTAAAATAAAGTCAAAATTTTAGTCAAAGCTTAGATTGTTGTGTTGATATGTTTTTTTTTGGACGTATTCTCTATCCTTCCATTTTGGATATAGGTCTCCCCCAGTTGTCTTCATCTTTTCCTATCTTAAGCTGTTCTCTGCCATGTGGGACCTCCTTGTTTCCTGATGTCATCTTTTCACCTCATCTGTCTGCCTCTTGATCTCTTTGCATTGTATGGACGCCACTTTGCGATGGCATTGTTCCATCGTCCGTCTTGGAGACGTTCATTGTGTCCAGCCCATTTTCATTTTAGTTTTGCTGCTTGTTCTATCGCGTCTACTGTCTTTCTTCTGGTTCTGATCCACTGGTTACGCTTTCTATCTTTAAGTGATATACCCAACATTTGTCTCTTTATCGCTCTTTGTGCCTTCCTTATCCTATCCAAATTGGCCTGTGTAAATGTCCATGTCTGTGCTCCGTAGGTGAGCACCGATATTATAAAGGAGTTACATACCTTGCTTCGTAAGTATAGAGGGATTGTTTTGTTTTTTAGAACGTAAAAAAGTTTGCCGAACGCGGCTCATCCCATTCTTACTTGTCTCGATATTTTGGCTGTTTGATTTTCTCTGTTAGCTCAGATTGCTTGTCCTAGATAGATATACTCATTTACCTGTTCTGTTTTTTTGTTTGTCTTTTAATTGCCTCTTGGTCTTCCGTGTTTGTCATTACTTTTGTTTCGTTGAAGTTAATTTTTAGGCCTTTTTGCAGTGATTTTTCATGAAGTTCATTCAGCATTAATTCTAGTTATTGTCGTTACAAGGATATCAGGAGTATATCATCCGCATATCTGAGGTGATTTAGGTACTTTCCGTTAATACATATTCCTCTGTTTTCCCAATCTGTTGATTTTACTATATCTTCGAGGGTCAATTTAAACAGTTTAGGTAAAATTATATCGCCTTGTCGGACTCCTCGTTTAACTTTTATATTATCCGTTATTAATTTGTCGTCCAGAATTACGGTCATAATTGTGTTTTGGTAAATATCATGTATCAATTGTCGGTATTTTGAATCTATGCTATTATTGACCAGAGCTTCATCCACCGCCCATGCTGTCGAAAGCCTTTTCATAATCTACGAATGCTAAGTACAGCGGAAGATTGTATTCATTGGTTTTCTCAATTAAGATTTTAAGCGCATGTAGGTGGTCGATTGTGCTGTATCCTTTCCTGAATCCGGCCTGTTGCACAAGTTTATAGGTTAGTCGGTTGGTTATTATTCTTGTGAATGTTTTATATAGTTGTGACAAAAAGGGAAATAGGACGGTAGTTGTTTAGGTCTGTTCGGTCTCCTTTCTTATGTATTAAGATTGTGTTGGCATTTCTTTATTGTTTAGGTATTTTACCTCCAAACAGACACTTGTTGAACAGTATTTTTAGCATTTTTTTATCGCGTCGCCTTCGTCTTTTAGCAGTTCCGCCAGTATTTTGTCCTCACCGGCCGCTTTTTTTCTTTTCATGTCGTTTTATGGACATATATAAACAAAATGTGTTGATATGTATTTAGACTTAACTAAATCTGCGAAAGTAGCGTAAATTATTATCCCAAAGTTATGACTACAATTTATCTTCTTTTTTATATAGGCAAGAACTTGGGAATATAGGATAACTAGTCAGATAAGCCTTGGACCCTTTAACCCTTTGCACTCGTGTGTCTCCTCTAGGAGCAGTAAGATGAGTTTTACCGTTGCGCTCGTATGCCGCCATATAGTTGTCATATAATCGCCACAATACATTTACCATTTGTACTCGTATGTCGCCTTTTAGGTGACACATTATGATGTGGCGAGGCAAGAAAGACTAAGTATATCAAAAATTGGTATTCTTAGTACTTCTTTACTAAGATGAATTGGTATGTTACTTTTGCATTTAATTTGGAAAAGTTTTAAAAACTTTGTAAACAAAATTCATAGTGGTAAAATGAAAACTGCATTTTGTGCATCAGGAAAATTAATTTGAAAAGTGCATATAAAAATATAAAAATTTGCAACTTAAAAATATCGACAGACATGAGTTTATTCTTGCTACTCGAGCTCCTCAAGATACCTCGTACCCAGGATAGATCTCTTCTTCTAAAGTTTTATGTTATTTTTATTCAAATAAGACATAAGTTTTTACACGGAGGGTTCCTGTTATTTCTGAACACGAATATTACGGCGGCGATGGCCTCCACGGTATCTGGTGCCCAGGGTGAATTTCGTTTCTGGAAGTTTTATTTCAGCTTTTTTGTAAAGGTGTAATATCAATTATCAATTATCAATTGACAAGAAAATTAAGGGATACTTGTAATAGTTGAAAGCAGATACCTACAATAAGACAACCATACACATAACAAAAATGAACTGTCTCCAAAAACCGGGTATTTCATCATTTCAAGAAAAAAACTACTCCAATATAAAACCATTACCAATCTGCTACTGACGTCCCTACGTACAGGAAAAATTTATCAGAAAAATGGTTGCAATAACCGAAAAGAATTTTCTATCCTCACAAAAACGATAAAAAGCACAAAAGTAGAAATGTTTCTACAGACTTTGCATCTTTTATAAGAAAATAAATCTTCAAATGTTAATAGGTAAACTAACCGCAAAAAGGTCTTTAGCATTGGAAAATCATGAACAAGTAAAAGTAGTAATGTCAGAATAACAGTTGGCATATACTCTCATTATTGCATGTGGTTGTCTTTTAAAGACAAATAACTTGCTATAAATTTCATGACCGGTATTCTTAGGTTCTTAAGTTGATTTCATGTTGTAAAATTTTTCATTATCGATATATTAAATTATTTTTAATTATTTTACCTTCGTGTGATACGCCGATGATCGTGTGTAATATTAGAAAATTATTGAACACTGCCGAAATATCTACCTACCAAACTATCATGGAATTCCCTAATTAAGAAAGGCTGTTAATCATTTCTGTCTTAATCCTGAGTATGAAAGGAACTAATGCTTTTCGGTATGCGGGTTCTTTTTCATAAATTGGTAATTTGAGTCAAAGGCACGATCTTAGAGGCGGGGACTCAGATTCCTATAATCACATCTATCCCTCGCCCACGTTGGAATCGAAAGAAAGCCATTTGGGTATCTTTTCTGCGGAACTGGACAAGACTCTAGGCTGGATACCTCCTACTATTAGAAATTATAAAAGATTCGTTGGAGCTGTAACAAGCACGGCCAAAACTCATATACCAAGAGGCTACCGAAAAGAATACATTCCTGGTTGGTCCCATAACAGCGAAGAACTGTACCAAAATTTTCTTGAAAGTGGCGACCAAGAATTAGCCGATGAACTGCTCCATAGCCTAGATGCAGCGAGACAACAAAAATGGACGGAAACTGTAGAAAGTCTTAATTTTAAATCATCAAGTAGGCAAGCATGGACACTACTAATAAAATCAGGAAGCGGAACTCACATAACAAGAAACAAAACAACAATTAACCCAAACACTATTGCCTCACATCTGGTATCGACATCTAGGGCCCCGAAAGACAAGACACATACAATCAAGATAAAACGAGAGCTCAAAACTTTAAAACTTCAATCTGCAGAAACCGAATACTCTCGCCCTTTTATTTGCAAAGAAGTCACTATAGCTCTCAATGATGTAAAGCCAGGTAAAGCCCCAGGTATTGACAATATTCATCCTGAATTCTTAATTAACAGCGGCAAATATGCGAGGGAATGGATGGTACCACAGGAACTTAAACACTCGAAGATCATGGCCATATTAAAACCAGGGAAACCAAATGATAGCAACCCTAATAACTTCAGACCAAATAGCCCTACTATCGGTATCGTTTAAGCTACTAGAACGACTTATCTATAACAGAATTAGTCCAAAGCTACTTGAATCAATACCGGTTGATCAAGCAGGTTTCCGACAGAAAAGAAGCTGCTCAGATCAGGTTCTTTCACTTACCACATTTATTGAGGCAGGGTTCCAGAGAAAACTTAAAACTGCAGCTGCATTCATAGATCTAACAGCGGTCTACGATACAGTCTGGAGAGAAGGCATGATATACAAGCTCCTCCGTATAATCTCCTGAAATCTACTGCTCAAATAATCAACAGCATGTACTCCGACCGAACGATTCAAGTAGTCATGGGAACCGACATCAGCACCACAAGAAAACTGAAGAATGGCTACTTCCGGGATCTGTCCTAGCTCCTCTTCTCTTTAGCCTGTACATCGCTGTTATACCAGAAACCAGATCAAGGAAGTTTGGTTACGCCGATGACTGGGTCCTTGCAACAAGGTGTAAGTAAATGGAACAAACAGAAGAAATCCTTACAGAAGACTTACATACAGTGGAAAAGTATTTCAGTAAATGGAGGCTTCAACCAAACGCTACCAAAACAGAGGTTACCAGTTTTTACCTAACTAACAAGATTGCAGGAAGAACACTAAGCGTCCAATTCAAAAACACCACACTGACCTATAATAAAACACCAAAGTACCTTGGGGTGACTCTTGATAGAACTCTATCAAGGAGCATATGTCCAAAACAGCTCAAAAACTTAAATCCAGAAACAACATCATCCAGAAGCTGTGTGGCACAACATGGGGAGCATCGGCTTTCACCTTGCGATCATGTGCCCTGGGCCTTGTTGGGAATACTGTTCTTCAGCCTGGCTTAACAGCCCACATACACACAAAGTAGATGCCCAATTGAGTAACACAATGAGAATGATTGCTGGTGTTATCAAATCCACTTTTACGCAATGGCTCCCAGTCCTGAGCCACATTCCATCACTCAGACTACGGCGTATTCACTTCCTCACTAGTGAGTACCAAAAGATACTTAGCAAAGAGATCCTACCAATTCATCAAGATGTAGATGCTGCCAACGGTAACCGTTTGCGCTCCAGGCGACCGCCAATAAAAACAGCACAGATTGCACTGGAAAATGAGTTCAACTTAACGATTACTTGGACTCGAGAATGGATGGAACAACAAAATAGCAGCTTACCCTGCATTACACAAAAACCACCAGCGTTTGACTTACCACGCAATACATGGACTAAGTTGAACCGCATCAGAACCAAACATGGCAGATGCGGTTATATAATGCACAAATTGGGTAAACGATTATCCCCACTCTGTGACTGCGGACAACCACAAACCATCTGTCACATCACAGAACAGTGTCCCACAAGATCCTATAAAGCAGGTTAGAGGATTTCCTAATGGCGACTCCAGAGTCGATAGAATATATAAATAAGTTAGATGTTCGTTTGTAAACATATATGTATTATGTTTTATACAAATTATGTGTAAATTTAAATGTAAATGTGTCAAGTGCCATACGATAAATAAAAAATAAAATCCCCCATTTCGGTCAATATAAAAACTGATTTGTATATGCGGCAACTGTATGCCACGGCGGTCGAATAATGCAATAACTCCGCTTCTCTACACGACCTCTGGCAAAACAGGAACTATATCACAGACCGTATCAAATCGGTCGTATACGATCGCCGTGGGATGAAGTACTTATTGAACTGTCGGTCGTATACGACCGCCTGGCAGTCAACCTATTAAGATTGCATGAATCTCTCCAATTTGTCATTGATGCAGTAAACCAAATCACCTATATACCGATAACTTCCACCAATTACTTCTTTACTCTAATACCTGTCGAAAGGTTTGTGTCTAACACGAGTTTTAACACTATTTGAAACTGTTTTAAAGTTTCTCGATAGTCAAGATAAAAATTTAAAAACAAATTTATTAAAGAGAAAAACAGACATTACGTATTTGACAGATTTATTTGCTAAATTTAATATTGCTTAAAGTTCCAAGGGGACAGTTTAAATTTGATAAAACCAAATTTTTGGCGATTTCAGCTTTCCTTGCCACAATTAAGCTAATAAAGCAAAAAATTAATAATTTTTCCAATATAGGTTCATAGGTCTCCAATGAACGTGCATTACTATACACAGCTATATGCGAAACATTTTTATCAAAATTACAGAATAGAGATTGTATTGTGAGTTGCTTATTATGTTACGTTTTTAGAACACGGGACTTATCTAAAGAACCGCTACTATACATAGGTCGGATCTGAACATTCATTATTACACAGTTTTCCTCTGAATGCTCACTACTTTACAGAGGTCTCCACAGACACATGCCCTCTCTATATAAACAGGTATTCTCCCATATTCTCCTTAGAGAATGACCCAATACTTCAATTTGTTTTATGCAATCTGTCAGCAAAACGATGTTTTAATCTATGTCTAAGGTTTGAATGCTATCTATTCAGATTTTAAAACTAGACTTGAGGATATTTTGACGCTCATAATACCGAGCTTATTATCAATTTATTTGGTGGCATTAAAGAAACGGATGTTACAATAAAAGAAAAATTGATTAAAGTAATCACTAACGAAGAACTTACATTTTAGAAACATTGTAGAAAAAAAAATATATTTTAGAAACGAATATCAACAATTCTGGCTTCAAAAAAACATCGTGATCATCATCATCATGAATCAGCCCTGAGTTGTCCATTGTTGAACATAGGCCTCCTCTAGACTTTTCCATCTGCCTCTGTTCTGCGCCTCTGCTATCCAATTGGTCACGATTCTTTTGAGGTCGTCGGTTCATCGCGTTTAGGGTCTTCCTCGGCTTGGCTTGTCAGCCCGTGGTCTCCACTCAAGCAATTTTTTTGTCCAACTGTCGTCTTTCAGTTCATCTACGAACTTCCATGTTTCTTATTCTATTTCTTAAGCTTATTTCAAGCGTTGATCTCTCCATCTTTCGTTGTTTCCTTCTCAATTTTTCGGCTGATGTTTTTGTGAGAGTTAAGGTTTCTGCTCCGTATGTGAGGACTGGACTGGTAGAACGCACAAAAGAACATACCTGTTACTTTTTCCGTAATATGGAATACCACGAAAAAATTTCTAATTACTTTTTCTTCTTCATACCTAGTAGAAAGGGGTTTCAGCGCATTTATAGATCTTATGATTACGACGAGATTTAATATAAAACCTAACTAAATTATTGCCAAATGTTGATTGTTTTGTGTAAAACATTGATAATTTGTCATGAAACAATCAAGTTCATTCCTCCCACTAAATTGATTAATTTTTTGTACAGGTTTTTTAATGTAACAGTTGCTATTATATTTTTATTTAAATTTAATTAATAAATGTGTAAAAATGTGTTACTACTGTTAGAAATTTAAATCTTTCAAAGTGAATAGCAGGGGATCTATCTGAATTGTCAGAATAAATAGGGCAGCTAAAATTTAATTATTTAAAGAATTTTTTCACCAAAAATTTGTTTAATTTATTAATGTTTTTCATTCGATTTCCGAAGTAAAATCGAACCGCATAATAAACTTATTTTAATGTTAAATTGTGATTTATTTCTTTCGAACAATATAATTTTAATCGTATGGAAATTTTTGTCATTGGTTTATTTTGCATCCCTTAAATTTAATGTACAAAATATTTTTAAAATATAATAAGTTATAATGTGTGGTCGTGTTTGTGTCATTGAGCATATAATAGTGTTTAAAAAATAATTAGAAGAAGTGTAACAATAAAACACTGAAAACTTTGTTTTCAAACTTTCACAAAAATTTATTTTAACTCTTATCACTACATCTGTTTCGGCTGATTGCCTTTCTCAAGTGATATATTTTTGGCATGTGTTTACACTTTATAGTCTCTAATGAAATAGGTTGAGAAGGGAAGAACTGTTTGTCTCGAGTTGGTTATTCAGAATTATATCTGTGTTTTTTAAATTGTTGATTTCCATAGATTCTAACAAGGATAGCTTAAGGCCTTTATTTTAAATGTGAAGAATTTTAAATTCGTCGTTAAAAGAATGATTGCAATCTAGAAGGTGAAGTGCTTATGTAGAATCTGTTTTTCTATTATTGAAAGCCCATTTATGTTCTGCTAATCCTTTGTTAAAGTTTCTACCAGTTTGACCGATGTAAGTTTTTGGGCAGTCGCCACATTTAAGTTTGTACACATATTTAATTTTGCCTGTATATGTAATCGAACAGAAAGTACGGGGTTTTTTCTCTGGTGGTGAAAATAATAATTTCAGGGCTTTCTTGTGTAGTTTTTGATTTACCATTTTATTAATTGTTTGTTCATTGTATCCGTTGTTTATTGCTATTTGCTTAATTATATTTAATTCTATCTCAAAGTTGTATTTTGACATCGGAATTTCTGTTAATCTATGTAACATACCATGATATGCTGCCAGTTTATGTTGTGTTGGATGGGATGATGAATTGCGTATAGTCGTGTCAGTATGGGTAGGTTTGTTAAATATGAAGAAGTCATGTTTGTTTTTAATCTGATAATTTTTAAATCTAAAAAATTTATAGATTGATTTTGTTCTGTTTCTATTGTAAATTCAATATGACTATGAAGTGAAATAATATACGATAAAAACGTATGACGACGACGTACTAGTATGTTTCACAGGAACTAACAGGCAACTCGACCAATTTTTATCGTATCTTAATTCACTTCATAGTCATATTGAATTTACAAGAGAAACAGGACAAAATCGATCTATAAATTTTTTAGATTTAAAAATTATCAGATTTAAAAACAAACATGACTTCTCCATATTTCACAAACCTACCCATACTGACACGACTATACACAATTCATCATCCCATCGAACACTACATAAACTGGCAGCATATCATAGTATGTTACATAGATTAACAGAAATTCCGATGTCAAAATACAACTTTAAGATAGAATTAATTATAATTAAGCAAATAGCAGTAAACAACGGATACAATAAACAAACAATTAATAAAATGTTAAATCAAAAACTACACAAGAAAGCCCAAAAATTATTATTTCCACCACCAGAGAAAAAACCCAGTACTTTCTGTTAGATTACATATACAGGCAAAATTACAACAAAAATAGCCAAACACATAAAAAAGAAAGGAACACCAGCTTTCCGAACAAATAACAACCCAGGCAAATATATCAAAAACAACAAGAACCAAAATAAAAAACACTTACACAGTGGTGTCTGCAAACCTAAATGTGGCGACTGCCCAAAAACTTAAATCGGTCAAACTGGTAGAAACTTTAACAAACGATTAGCAGAACATAAAAGGGCTTTCAATAATAGAAAAACAAATTCTACATACGCACTTTACCTTCTAGATCACAATCATTCTTTTAACGACGAATTTAAAATTCTTCACATTCAAAATAAAGGCCTTAAGCTATCCTTGTTAGAATCTATGGAAATCAACAAACTAAAAAACACAGATATAATTCTGAATGACCAACTCGAGACAAACAGTTCTCCCCTCCTCAACATATTTCATTAGAGACTATAAAGTGTAAACACATGCCAAAAATATATCACTTGAGAAAGGCAATCAGCCGAAACAGGTGTAGTGATAAGAGTTAAAATAAATTTTTGTGGAAGTTTGAAAACAAAGTTTTCAGTGTTTTATTGTTACATAAAATAAATTTCCATCAAGTAACGGTCCAATCTATCAATAATTTGAAGAAGACTTAACATTCATTTTTACTAGAGATTTCAGTTTTTTTTAATATTTGCTTAATTTTACTATTAAGTAATAAGTAAATACAAACTTCGACTATTTCAAATTTTCTATTGTCCTTTTTATGAATTTTTCGAATATTTACTACTCGCTTAGAATTAGATCTCAAATTCTAAAACAAATTAGGTTTTTTAATGAAAAAACTGTATTTCCAACACGTATATAAATATTGCAGACATTTTTTTGACACAGAACGAACACCACTGATTTTCACAATTTTCGTCATTCTTTCAACATATGATAAGTATACAGCTCGCGGT